>JACXGM010037625.1:0-11051 GCA_016801145.1 Umbra pygmaea
GCTCCTTTCAGTATAGGCGTATTCTTATTTAGCTCTGCTTTGGATTTTTGTTCTGTTACTTATATCATGCATTATTTACATTGTTCTATACGGACTCATTATTAAAACTTATTTATTTAGCTTCAAGCTGTTTCTTTAGTTCTTAACCTGCTCATGCCAGTTGCTGACAAATATCTGATCAAGGTCAGATTGTGATAAATATAAATAGCATATTACACATCCAGGCCAAAATGGGATGTTTAAAACATAATTTGGTTAATTGCAAAATCACAGACTACTGTACACATTTAACCCAGTCATTTGTTCCAGACATTTCATTACTATCCAGAGGCTGGTAACATCCTTTGTGTTTTTTAGCTAATTATATCTGTACGATAGCCAGATCAACAGCAAAGGAGATTAATTTGCTTTGGTTTAAGCTTTTTTTTCTAAAAGACAGAGATCAGTCTGTCTTTAAGATATTTCCTGTCTTTTTTTGACTATTGGATTGATTAACAAAATAAATAACAGAAGATTACCCCAGATTAAGATCAATCTGAAGTATCTGAAACTGTCAATACTATACATTTTTAATGGTGAAAAATGGCACATTTACATATTCATGTAAAAAAACTTCTGTATCAAAGGAGTAGCGTTGATTAAGGCACATTGCGCTGCATCATGGCTGGTAGATCAGATTATGTGTTTGAAGCTAGAGCTCACTAACAAAGCATGAGAATGACCAGAGATTTTAAATGGAGCTTTCTTCTATTTTTCGTATGATATATGTTTAAATAATATGAAATAAAAAAATCTAAATTGTTATCCAATTTTACGGTAACGCAATGTGGATTGAGGGTTCTAATGCTGTTTAGAATACCAGATAATTACTAAACAAAACAAAGAAGAATTTTGCCAAAATATCAGGCAAACTTGCAGAAATCAACAGGTTTAGATGCGACCTCCAGACGTAGAGAGCGCCCCCTTTCCGACAGAGACCCACCTGACACAGTGCGCACACCTACTGGTGGAATTTCCTATTGAATTATTTCAATTGATGGCTACATTCCTGTGCATTTTACATTTACATTTTAATTATTTAGCAGATGCACTTATCCAGAGCGATGTACAGGGACATGTAGTAACTTAGGATAAAGTGCATTGCTCAAGGACACAACAACATATGGCTCAGTCAAGATTTGAACCGGCAACCTCCTGACTGCAAGTCTGACTCCTTAACCATGATTCATGATTAATCCTACCAATAGTTTTGTGTTCTTTTTGGCAATGTAAAATGCCTTAAAGTCCTCCCTGAAACAGCACACCTTAAGAACCATTTTTCTTCTGCGAATATCCCCTCGTAGACATAATATTCATATTTCTCATAGTCCTTTTAACCAGAAGAAAAATTGTTCAGCAACTAGAAAGGATGAGAAAGAATTTATACCCCAGAAGCAGAGCACTCCATGTAGGATGAGTAGGCCTAATAGGGCCGATTGTGTGAGAGAGGAAGTGTAAATTAGTTCAAGATATGAGGAAAGAACGGTCTACACAGAAATTTGTTTTTACAAATAAATAAATAAATTGAAATACATCTTTTCAGAAATACAGAATACAAGGCTCACCTCAAAGTATTTCAGAGTAAACCGCCGCGTCTTGGATGCTTTCCCAGTCGTTATCGCCTGTGCTGCTTAAATTGCAGTGGCGTTTGACAGAGATTAGAAGGGGTGGAACGGAGGGTCTCCGCCCTAGCACTCAACTCTCCTTACTTATGTATGGTTTTCATATTATATCCAATTTCATAAAATTGGCATTACATCATTCAAATTAGGGCTCACTATTGGTTCACACCACACCATGTGAGACGTGAATAATAACCCAACATTTTAAAGGAATCGTGTATCTTTCTGAGCTACCCTGTGGCTGACCATTCCAGAGTTAATATAACAGTTTTAATATAGTATTTAAGGCCAGGCACCATCCTCTAATAGGTAATTTTTTTCCTTTAGTCTTATCAGACTGAAACTTTACCAGTTGAAAATATCCATTAATACAATATATTTCTGTATTACAAGTATTATTTGTTTAACAATATAATACTAAAAAAAACAATTTTAATATGCACATTAGGAAACTATCCTTAAATATAAGCTAATTAGAATCCATTTATAAGAGAATTCATTTTTCAACACTTTGCTTCAAGACAGAATGTTTAAATTACTTTTATTTAGATAAGACCCCCAATGGTCAGACTTATACAGAACAGTTTATAAAATATTTTTATTTGATGAAATTATTTTAAAAAACAATATTTGTATGTACGACGGATGCACTATTTACATGTATGTACAGATAAAATTACAGTTAATTTCTAAATTATGCAAGTTATTAAAAAATATTCTGTATAAGTCTGGCTTTAAGACACAAGCACCTCTATGTGGAATTTTGTGAATGTACATCCTTGAATGACTGAGAGAAATAAATGTGTGCATGAACTACATGTGATTTTGAGAAAATGGCAGATAAAGATGTGCTAATGCAATTGAAACATTATTTTCCAATCAACCTTCATGACAAATCATTACGACTACAAAGGCCAACAATATGCTCCAGGAAATAAGCTTTCTAATGATATACGGTATGACTCAACATGAGACATTTAAATAAATAGGGAGTTGAAATTCTACATGAATCATGCTAACAAAAACAAAATCTATGCTAGGTTCAGTTGACGGAGTGGTGATAAAATTATAAAAATCCACTATTTGTATATATTATTTTAGATTTTTTTGTGATTATTATTAAAGTATAAAAGTTAAAGTTGCAAACTATCCCAAAATAGGAGAATGGACCACTGAATGCAAAATCATACATTTTAGGGTAGTGCCTGGCCTTAAAAACATTACCCTAGACTGATTGATTGTCATATACAGTGCTTTGTCTGTATATCGGGCATTTCTGTTAGGTTTATAGTTGAAATACTACAAGGTCCAGAATTCAATGCGATACATTTTGAAATGATGTTGAAATAATCACACAATTGCACAAATAAGACATGCTAGCTAGCTTAGACTTTGGGCTACTACACTGCATCTATTTAAATGACAACAAGTCATAATAATCATCTGATTACTATAATATGCCCTATGTTGCATCATTAGGTACTGTACAGATTTAACCATAATCTGTCAAAATGATGTTGAAATTATCACACAATATACATGAATGAGACATGCTAAATCAGCTATCATTAACTTCCACTAGGCAGCTAATTACACATCTTTGAAACAGACAGTTTCAATGATTAATACTCACCAAGGAGATCAATCACCTATCTGGTCAACATTTCTACATGCTTAGCAATATTCTGTCAACATTCATTATTCATTTACCTGCCATTTTTAAAATTATTTCTACAAAGAAGTATCCACACCCAATAATGTTCAATCGCCAAATGTCTTCCACTAGGCAGCAAATTCCATGTTTTTTAAATAGGCAGTTTTAATGATTAATACTCACCAAGGAGATCAATTATCTAGCTGGTTAAGATTTATACATGCTTAGCAATATTCTACCAACCTTCATTATTCATTTACCTGCTGTTTTACAATTATTTACACAAAAAATCCAATGATTACCTGTTAGTGTTAGACTGCCTGGGCCTGGCTGGTTTGTCCATTTGTATATATATATAGATATTTATTGTTCCGTGTCCACGCCACGGTAAGAGCGTGTGAAGTTATATATATATATTATCGTTGTGCTGTTTCTCAAACATGATACCTGCAACTACCTGTGGCTGTTTGACCTGTGCTGGACAAACCCTCTACGTAAACGAAAGTCAAACACCTGTCGGTCTCTCTCCTTTAATCCACAACATAATATGATGACAGAATGAATCGCCAAAACAGAGAGACCTTGAGACCGGGACCTACAAAAAGAACAGGAGTAAGCGGCACCTTAACATGGGGAGGCGTCCGTACAGGAGAGGTAGTGGCTGCTTACTCTTTCCCTTACGTCAACATGGGGAGGGTTCAGCCAGCAGGGACAGGATACCTTGCCTCCATGTGGGACGTCGACTCCGATGAGTAGGAGGAGTCGGAGGAGTACTTCCAGGCGGGTAATTCCATCAAGCTTGAGCCCTGGACCTACCCTCCCTACACACATAAAAACCTGGAGTATGATCCCTCAGAGGATGGGATGGTCTACAGGGATGTACATCCGGGAAAAAATCCCCTGGATTTTTTGGGGAGGAGCTATGGGGAGTGGAGTCAGGCTAATACACCCCCATTCGGCAGCCCAGCCCCGGAGAAACAGCCAGAGAGCTGTCGCACGCTTCTGTCGCATCGCACGGACAAGTGGATCTGTACCGGTAATGGTCGTGGTTGGCGAATTAGTTCCGGACCAGAGCAGCCCGGTGGAAACTGACATTATCCCAGATGACAACGAACATGGGCTGCCCTGGTTGGTCATGTGACCGCGGAATGTAGTGCATGCAGAAATGTCAGTATGTGTGCAGTGTTGTAGGGACCCAGGGTGGCATGGTGATGGAGGACCACTAATGGCTGCAAACATGGTGATGTTGCCCCCGCACTGCCCGGCGACATTCTCGATGGCCCTTTGGCCGATGATGTTTCAGTCCCGATGTCTGGTTTTTACCAGAGTCTCTTCCTCTATCTCCTCTCCCTCTTCCCTCCCTGTCTCTTCCTCGTTCTCCTCTCCCTCTTCCCGTCTCTTCCTCATCTTCCCCTTTATTATTATTATTCACGATTGTCTCATGACAGGTGCTCATACCTGAATTAATGTAGTGACGGATTGGTGTTCAGTTACAGGTTAAGTGTTTTACTATGTGTGCGGGAGTGTTGCTAATGTCGTGTGTGTTTTAACTATTGAATGGACGTGCTGACTGCAGAGTGTTTCATCATTGGCCAATGTGTGTAACACATGCACAATGTGTGTAGTGTTTTGCACTGTGTGTTACAGAATTGTTTACGGTGCCATGCCGACATTGTGTTTTTTCGTCATTTGGTGCCTGAGTGTACCAACTGCATGCAAATGTTACGGTTTCAACGCTTTGGTATGAGCATTCACTTTTAGTGTTTTAGCAATCGGGAAAAACTGTAAATGTTCAGTAAATTACCTTTTTATTGTTAACCTCAAGGGACCCTCTCAAGAGTCAACGTGTCAACTCACCTGACCCATACAGGGAAGGAGAAGTTCTGCTGAAAGGAATGAGGTGTGGTTTGTACATGGGAGTTCATCACAGCTGAAGATATTGAGTGTCGAAGGTAAGTACCTCTGGGGGGGTGTAATGGCTGGATCTTTTAAAAATATATGAAGGAAATTGTAAAAATGTGTACATAATTGTATGTCCCTCTAAAATTGTCACAATGTTAAAACTTTAAAGCACTTCACTGTAAGACAAAGTATGACCCTTTCAGAGGCCAATATATCAACATACTGTAGGGCCAGGCAGACTTCAAACAAATTACCCTTTTAAGGGTTAGCTGTTATTGCTTTTCTTAATGTGTGTGTATTTTATATCATTGTATTTGTATGTTTTTTTGTAATGCTATAATACAGGGCTTTACTGTAAAAGAAACCTAGGCCTCAGCTTGAATCCTCTATAAATAAATATCAAATAAAAAATATATGTATTGGAGCAACAGCCCCACATTAGGCATCGGGAAACGTCAAGCACCGACAAGTCTTTGTTTTGACTTTAACAATAGCCTCAGGTTTGCGATATCACAGTATCTTACCTACTGTGTATCGTTGGTTTTGACAGTCATCCCTGGGTTATACCTCCTTCATAGCTCTTTCCCCTCCACGGCTTTATCGCTTTCACACACAGCCTTAGATGGCTTGGGTGCCAAAGGCTCAAAGAGGCCCCAGATTTCTTTATTTTCAAACATATATGTATAAAACACCTCTAGGTTCCAGAAGAGGGTTATTGCAGTTGAAGAGGGAAACTTCATTTGTTTGTTTACACTGTTATTATAATAATTGTCATTATTTTTTAGTTTTTACTGATAACCAGGCAAGATTATTAAGAATTTTCATTTGCAGCAACTACCTTGGTAAAATGACAGGGAGGAGCACTTAGTGTTAACATCCTTGCTTATCGACAGAGTGATAGAGCTTTAACCCTAGTGGTTGGGGTTAGAGCCAGGGACCTTTCAGACACCAGTTATATTCCCTAAACACTAGGTCACCTGCTGTTATTATTATACACAACTTTAATTATGTGGATCATGGTTCAGCAAATGGAACTAATTTAAAAACCAGGGCACCCCTACTTGGGGAACTCCCCCATGTGCACCAAAGGCGAGGGAGGGTAACCGAGATATTCGAGACCAGAGGACACAATGAAACAACGGTAAAGAAAGTAGCTTTTACTAATGATGTTTATGTAAGAAAATTTGTGCTGTCTGACGAACAAAATGCAATACTTACCTTGCAGTATTAAAAACATTAACGGCCCGTTTGCATCTCTGACTGTCTTGGATGCATTCCAAGTCCTTATCTACTTATCTATCTGGTTCAGCTGTGGTCGCCATGGAATTGATGAGAAGGAGAGTCTCCACCCTAGCACTCTAGGGTTTTTTTATGTTTTTCAGACAGCTCTAAAACAAATTAAGAAACCAATGCACTATGCCCTTAAACCAACCCCATTGAAAACCTCAGGAATGTGACTAAGAGGAAGATGGATGGTCACAAGCCATGAAGCAAAGCTAAGCTGCTTGAATTCTTGCTCCATGAGTGACATAAAGTCCATGTAAGAGACTGGTAGAAAGCATGCCAAGATGCATGAAAGACAATTATTACTATATATAATCATTATTATTATTCCACCAAATATTGATTTCTGAACATTTATTTATTGAGGGCAATGATGCATTACTACATATCTGTGTGTGTCAAAAGTATGTGAACCTCTAGGATAAGCTATTAATTTGAAGATGCAATTAGAGTCAGGTGTTTTCAGTCAACGGGATGACAAGTGTGAGTGGGCACCCTGTTTTATTAAAAAAATAGGGATCTATCAAAGTCTGATATTCACAACACATGTTTGTTGAAGCGTACCATGTCACAAACAAAGGACATTTCTGAGGATCTCTAAAGAGTTTGGAAAAACTGGAGTGTTCGACCATCAAAGATTACTCCAAAAGCAATGCGTAATACTCCACAAAGTCACAAATGATCTCAATGTAACTTCCAAACAACTAACAGCCTTACATTTTGCTCAAGATCACGTCGACTGGCCAGAGTACTTTGTCAATTTCTTTCCACTGGAAAAATGTTTTCTTGATGGATGATACCAAAATATAAGTTTTGGGCTTAAATGTGATGCAATATGTTTGGCGAAAGGAAAAGTGCATTCTATCATAAGAATCTTATTCCATGGCCTGTTTTGCTGCATCTGGGCCAGGATGGCTTGACATCATTGATGGAACATTGATGGAATACTGAATTATACATTACCAGCAAATACTAAAATGTAAATGTAAGGACATCTGTTCATGAACTGAATCTCAAGAGAAGTTGGGTCGTGCGGCAGGACAACAACTTTAAGCACACAAGTCGTTCCACCAAAGAGTGTTTAAAAAATAATAAAGTAAATGTTTTGGAATGACTATGTCCAAGTCCTGACCTTAATCTGATCGAAATGTTGTGACCTGAAGTGAGTAGATTTCATGTGAGGAAACCCACCAACATTCCAGAGCTGAAGCTGTTCTTTAGGGAGGAATGGGCTAAAATTCCTCCAAGTCGAAGTGCAGGACTGATCAACAGTTACCAGAAACGTTTAACAGCAGTTATTTCTTCACATGGGGGTCACACCAGATACTAAAAGCAAAAGTTTAAATACTTTTGTAACTAACAGATATGTAATAAAATAACATTTTCCTCAATTAATAAATTACCATGTATAATATTTTCATCTCAGTTGTTTAATTGAGTTCTCTTTACCTACTCTTAGGACTTGGGAGAAAGTTTTTATTCATATGTATGCAAAATATAAAAATTCTAAAGGGTTCACAAACTTTTGAGCACCACTGTACATATTATTTAATAATAAAACCAGAGACACTAATGATTTTGCTGTGGTCCAAATGATTTTCAGTAGCAATGACTAATATGTTATCCCATTGTTCTCCAGTTAGGGGAATCCTTACCTTCGGAAACCAAGTCCTTGGTATTTCCATCGTTTGTAACCATGGCAACTGCATGAGGTCAATGCTTCTCCTATTTTGCTTGTGTTTCTTTGGTGACGTTCTTGACACGGGTTGTTTCACTTTAGCCTTGTTATCAACTCCCCTCAGCTGCTCGTGTTCTGCTTTCAGCTTTACAGTGTTTTTAGGCCCCTGCTTTTACAGGGTCTTTTAAATACCTAGCATCTCCCGTATTCAACCTTTGGCATGGTTCCTTGACAACTTCATGTCATAAGTGCAGCACATTTTCACTTAGTCTTAGATTGAGATACAGGCTATGTTTCTCATATATTTTACTGCTAATTCTAGCTTGCCACAGTTGCTTTTCAATTCCCAGAGGTCAGGGTGTGACACCTGTTATGCCAGGTTAGATGTTGTTTACTTTGTTGAACTTTACAGGTTTACAACACCAACAGATCCAACGTTTAATAATGCACATATGCTAGCTCTTTAGCCCTTATTTTCAGCCCTTTAGGCATTGCAAAGCCTTATGGCAGTTTTGTTTACAACTTCCAGGCCTGGAGATTGTATGTGTTGTTGGATGGTGAAGCCATGCTGTGGTCTTATTTGATACAGCAATAGCAAGACTTTAAGAAAAATTTGTACCAAAGCATTTTTAGTATCGAAAATATTACACAGGTTTTGGTATGCCATGCAAAACTAGTTTAAACCACTAGGGGTCAACGTTTTCAAATCATACAGTAGGCTTCCCTCTGTATGAGTATATTCTGTTACCTCCTTCTCTGGGTAGAGCAACGTTCAATTCATATGTACTGTATGTGGTGGAAAGATAGAATACTTAGCTTCTAAAAAAGAGCTGATCCTTGGGAGACCTACTCTTACAGCTAATTGAGCTGTGGTGTTTAGCTATTGTCTGTTTGTTTCTTTGTTGTCTTACATAGGATGTCCTTCAAAGACAGGTGTTGTCAACTGACATGGAGAAGACTATTGTGGATATTTCTTTAACAACAGACCCATTCCATTCCGAGTTTTCCAGGATATTTAGTCTGTAGATGTGACATCTGTATTGTCTAGCAATATTTAGTCTACAAAAATGTCAGAAATTTACATTTTAGTAGACACTCCAGAGCAACTGACAGTAAGTACATGGGTATCTCCTGGAACAACGTAGGGTAAAGTAACTGGCTCAAGGACACAACAATATTTGGCCCACTCAGGTATTGGACCGGCACCTATTAATAGTAAAACCAGAGACATTGATGATTTTGAAGTCCATTTTATCATCCAAAGTAGCAATGACTATTAGGTTATCCCATTTTTCTCCAGTTGGGGGGGGTTTCACATGTGGAAACCACCTCCTAGATATTTCCATCCATTGTAACCATGGCAACTGGCTGAGGTCAATGCTTCTCCTATCTTGATTGTGTTCCTTTGGTGAACACATTATGCATTCATGTAACACTTTTTTGAAAATTATAGTATTCTCTAGCACTTTATATTGACAAAAGCAGCAAGGCCAAAAATATACCCAACAATCTCATTTCTGATCATTGAAAAACAGAACAATATTGATGAACTTCACACAACTCATTATCAATAATCATCAAGAGCAGAGACATGAGAACAATAATGAGTTTAATAACTCCACTCAAATCAGGTTACATTTCAATCCTGCTACATATGAATCAACATAACTACCTATAACTCTGGGGACCCGGAGGCTCTGAAGAGGGCCAGATATGACCGACGGAAGGCCATCAGAGATGCTAAAAGAGACTACAGGGACAAATTGGAGTCCAATTAAAACAGCTCCAACCCCAGACGCATGTGGAGTGGACTATGGCAGATAACGGAGTACAAAGGCAGGAAGAGCTGCGACACCCACCCCCCCCTCACTCCCCGATGAGCTCAACACCTTCTTCGCCCGGTTTGAGGTGGCCAACATCACCCCGGAAAAGCTGGCTGAGAACCCAGACGACTGCACTCTGACCCTGGATGTGGCTGACGTAAGGAGAGCTTTCAAATGAGTAAACCCGCAGAAGTCTCCAGGGCCGGATGGTATTCCAGGCCGTGTTCTAAGAGGATGCGCCGACCAGCTTGCAGGGGTATTCACCTCCATATTCAACCTCTCCCTAACACAGTCTGCAGTTCCCTCCTGCTTCAAGCAGGCCACCATTATCCCGGTTCCAAAGAAACCTTACATCACCTGCATAAATGACTACCGCCCAGTAGCACTAACCTCAATCATCATGAAGTGCTTCGAGCGGCTGGTCAAAACTCATATCTATGCCGCCCTTCCGGACACCTTGGACCCCCTACAATTTGCATACCGCCCCAACAGATCTACAGACGATACAATCGCACTGACGGCACACACCGCCCTCTCACATTTGGAAAAAGAGAACACATACGTGAGGATGCTGTTTGTGGACTACAGCTCAGCATTCAACACTATTGTTCCTGCTAAGCTCATTTCCAAGCTCAGGATCCTGGGTTTTAACTCCTCCCTTTGCAACTGGATCCTGGACTTCCTAATAAGAAGACCCCAGATGGTGAGAATGGGCAACCTTACCTCCTCCACAAAGACCCTGAGCACCGGAGCCCCACAGGGCTGCGTACTCAGTCCCCTCTTGTATGCTCTGTTCACTTATGATTGTGTGGCCACACGCAGTTTCAACACCATCATAAAGTTTGCTGATGATACAACCATCCTAGGTCTCATCTCCAACAACGATAAGACTGCTTACAGAGAAGAGGTAAGAGCCTTGGCTACCTGGTGCCAGAGCAACAACCTCTCTCTCAACGTCAGCAAGACAAAAGAGATGATAGTGGACTTTAGGAAGCAGCAGAGGGAGGGTCCTGCCCCCATACACATCGATGGAGCTGAAGTCGAGAGAG
>JACXGM010037626.1:0-10942 GCA_016801145.1 Umbra pygmaea
GGGAAGGGAAAGAACAAAACTCCTCCAGACAATCTCTCGGGGTATCTAATGTCCGATTTACAAATGCCGTTGTCGCACCGCGTTACCGTCCTGCTTGGAGTCAATTTTTGTCGGACCTGCTCACATTGTAACGGTTGCTATGATGTGTGATTGGACAATGGCAGTTTTGGGGGAGGGGCCGGCGATAGGTCAATTGACAGACAAGTCTAGAACACAAGATAACACTGAGTAAGTCAGTGGGGAATGGACATGCTTAAAAGGAGGCATAAAGTATTTATTTTTTTAAGAAATCTGTTGAGACTCATTGCGACATATTAAAATAAAAAATGTAATGGGTAATTTCCTGCCCAATGGACTCTCACACTGAAAAGAAGCTGAATATTCTTAGCTGGAAGATAGTGGACATGACAACTGGGATGCATGGGGACGGATAGGGAGGAAATGTGCTTTGCTGCATGGTAGTTGGAATCATAGTAAAATCATTATGAAAAACAATATTTGACTAATGGAATGTATGCACTGATCAAATAGTACAGGAGTTTCTTGATTTCTGTTTCTGGGAATGGATTATTCCTTCTATTGAATTACCTAAGTATTAGCACTCGCCATGGATAAATGTTTCAGTCATTTGAATGACTGTGGGTTATCTACCTCAAAGCCCTGGATCTATATAATTTTTTAACAGTACAGTTGCGGACCCGAGATCATGCTTGTACTCTTTTCAGTTTGTTTCCCCTAAAGAAATGTACTCTCTTCCGGTTTTACCTGTTTCAACTATGGAATATTACTAATTAGTTACATGAATGTTCTATTAGAACGTTTTGTGTAAATTTTGTAAATATTGAAGCAACATTTCATTTCTATTGCAGTATATGAACTGTAGAAGAGAACATGAGGTGCCCAGTCAGAGGACAGTAGAAATTCTTCCAGGGCTGCGTCGGTTCATCTCATCCGACTGACTCATTGTGACAGGTCAAGCTCAGCTTTAGTTCTAAGTCAGTTTGAACCTTTACACAAGGGTTCCTTGATCATTTTGAAAGGGGTTCTCCAAATAACCTTATCGAACTGAGAAGATTCCACAGATGTAGCAGAACTCTAAAATGATCTTAGGGCGCATGTCTTTCTGAATACAAGTTTTAAATATCTTATGAAGAGCTCTGGCTGTCACATGGTTATATTTATCCTCACCATCTTTCACACTTACACAGGCTCTCACGTAGAAAAGTACTCCTGCACACAAACACAGTTAAACCTAGTCACACAAATACACAGTGGGTTGACTCCCTCTTTCAGTCAGTTTGGTGTTGTGTGCACATCATTACTTTCTTTTATTGGAGTACTAGTGCTACTGTAGTCTATAGGGTGGAGCTGTTACGATTGTACGATTCATTGCCTATTGGAGGCCAAGGCAATTATCAGTGTGTGTAGTCTGCAAGGCATAAAGTCTTTGAGAATACACTACCACACATCTTCAATTTAAGTTGTGGACACTCACCTGTCCTGAGCTGTACTGATAAGACACCATCACAGCAAGAGCTCATCATCAAATAAGTGGTGTTGGTTTAGTTTTCAGTTTGAATATAACAATCTGAAGTTGTATTATATTGTCGCTGTCCAATGCAAACCTTATATCTATCTCTGTACTTCGTAAAGTGTATAATTATTTGCTTAAATGAATCTGGATTTTGGGCTGCCAAGGTTTATTGATGCACGTGGGGAGCGAAGGCTGGCCCTTGTGGAACGATCCAACATACGAGCTACTGTAGCTCAGATTGCTGAAAAAGTTCATGCTGGTTCTGATAGAAAGTTGCATCACAGTTTGTTGCATATGGGGCTGCTGTTTTGATGTCAAAAGCGGGACCTACACAATATTAGGCAGGTGGTCATAATGTTATGTAATGGCGTCAGCCTGAACATGGCCTGCTGTGTGGTAGGAAAGCATGAATACATTGAATGGGACAAAGGCGCCGGAGCTGTTCATCTCTAGAACATTCTCTGAGTTACATTCTTACAGCCCTGCAAGAGAGCTCCGAGCCTCCATGACGCTCCCCTTTGCGCTACTACAGGTCCGAATATGCCGTCAAGATTATCCATTATTCAGATTACGTTGGCAACATCTGATCAATCCAATCCCCACTTAGCAGACGACTCGTTCTCTCCAGCCTGCTCACGCTTCACAACACGTTTTCTTCCTATTACTACCTGGAATGTGCTGGGAAATCCAAATAGACGCCTTAAGCCAACACCTGTTGGTCCACAGCGTTTCCAGGGAGGATGTGTTACGTCTTTGTATGTTCATGTAACAGACCCATTGCTTCTAAGACCACAATGTAATTCTCACTGAGATTAACCAATGTCCTTCCGCTCTACCATTGTGTTGTGGAACACTGTAACTATTGTCTGTGGGACCGTGAGCCGCGTAGCGATGTCATCCGACAATGAGAGAACCAGTGTTCAAAGAACTGACATGCTAGTGTCCCTGAATACATTTCCACCTAACGATGGCTCCAGCAGTGAGAGATGTCACCTGACGTGACTCGCAGTCTCAACCACCTGCTACTATTACAGGGAACAGCCTGTCTGTAGTGTGTAGGGTGTCAAAAGTCAAAGGCTCACCACTATAATCCTAGGTCATTACCATGGAAGACAGACACGTCATGTCCCGTTAGATAGGGTCATTCCAATTTGGGTCAATCCTATGTCCATAGAACTGTTGTTTACGAACTGTCCAAGAACTGACAGATACTGTACCTTTTAGGGGCCAATCAATTTCTTCCAAATACTTCCATCAAAAAAAGTACTGAGACAATATTGAGGCCTGGCTGTTAATAGGTTTGTACAATCACCTGAAGGTACAGTGTTAGTGACTTGGGCAAGAAACAAACATGTCTGTCTTCCTTGGAGATTCTGTCATGGGGTATTTCTCTGGCAACATCCCAAAGGACTGTGTACCCAGGGAACTAAGCCTGATTGTAGGGAGTGCATTTTAATTTGACCCATGTTGACCCTCATTACCATAGTACCTGTAGGCATATCACCTTATGGGATGTAATTGGCTGGCCACTCTTTAAGACCCGTAGCGACAGGCTGAATATTTAGGCCACGCATATAAATGAAGGTAATTTCCTTGGGAGTTTGTTTCATCAAGAGGATTCACAAATTACCGGTTCTCTTTTCTGGAGCTCATCACGTCAGTGTTTTTCCTGTGTATTTTCTGTTCAGTTGAGCTGTAATGAGAGATTATATTGAAACAGCAAGCATATAAATTACAAGAAAGGTGAAATGTGACTGTACATGTGAACCACTGCACATTTTTCTTCAATAAACCCCATTGAAAACCTCTGGAATGTGATCACGAGGAAAATAGATTGTTAGTCCTGCGAACGTAACGACATCCCAGAAATGTCATAATCCACAAACATAACGCAAATCTGCAGCTTTTAATGTAATAATCTTACTTAATAAGTTCCCCACAAACATAATAGCAGTTGCCTACCACAAATGTAAAATGTAAGACTTCAGAACTATTATATTTGCAGGGATTTGTTACATTTAACAAAGCTTTAAAAAATTGTAATAACTTCCCACAAAAGTAATGAATCACTAACATAATAAAAATCTGCAGCTTATACAAGTTGCGTATTCTAAATGTCTTTTACAACCAATTACATTTTCTTCACACATATTCTTGTCCTTTAGATTTTTTTCTATTTAGATGGTAACAAGCCATCAAACAAAACCGAGCTGCTTTAATTTTTCCACCAGGAGTGGCATAAAGTCATCCAACATCAATGTGAAAGACTGGTGGAGAGCATGCCAAGACGCATGACCTCTGTGATTGAAAATCAGGGTTATTTCATCAAATGTTTATAACTGAACTCTTCATAACACTGCATATTTTTTGTTATTTTGAACAGTTTTTATTTTATGCAAATAAATGCTCTGAATATCAGTATTTTAATTTGGATTTTTGGAGAAATGTTGGCTGTAGTTTATGGAATAATACAAAAAAAAATCATTTTTCCCAAACACACATTTTAACCAAACACATAAAACCAGAGAAAGAGATTATTTTGCAGTGGTCTCTTAATTTCTACCACCTATGTACAGTATATATTCACTCTCCTGTTCAACTGCTCGTTAACACAAATATCTAATCAGTCAATCTCATGACAGCAGGTGAAAGCATTTAGGCATGTAGACAGGGTCAAGACAATCTGCTGAAGTTCAAATCGATCATCAGAAAGGGGAAGAAAGGTGATGGATCATGGATGTGCTGCGGATAAATCTGCAGCCACTGTATGATGCAATAATGTCAATATGGACCAAAATCTCTGAGAAATGTTTCCAGCACCTTGTTGAATCAAGGAATTAAGGCAGTTCTGAAGGCAAAAGGGAGTCCAACCTGGCGGTACTAGCGAGGTGTACCTAATGAAGTGGCCGGTGAGTGTACTGTCTACTATATAGTGTGTGTATATATACTGTATATATATATATACATATATATATATATATATATATATATATATAGTGTGTGTGTGTGTTTTATATATATATATATATATATATATATATATATATATATATATATATATATATATATATATATATAGTGTGTGTGTGTGTTTTATATATATATATATATATATACTGCACTGCATATTCTAAATACATTTAGAAATGTAACTAAACAAAACACTTCAAACTGTAAAGCATGTCTCTATTTTAAGTCTATTTATTTTTCTTAATATGCAATAATCACTGGTCTCATTCATATTGGAACTAGAGCATTCATTTCCAATGCTGCCTATGATTTATTTATATTTCTGGACAGCTGCAAAAACACAAATTCAACTCACACCGTCAGCAGATTTTCATGTTGAAGAGGGTGAAATATTTCAAAGCAGATACTGTACAGTATGTTTTTCATATCACGATGAATAGAGTTAGGTTGGCTTCCAGATCTAAGCTGTTTCTACACCCTGTTGTAAAACCGGTAACAACACCAGAGAACGACACAAGTATTCCATCAGAAACCTGTTTGATGATAGAAAATCTTAGAGAACTAGTATTGAACTGCCATTTCATGTGTTCAAAATCATTCCTTTTGAACCATATTGGGGTTCTGGTGGAGGGTGAAACTGTTCTTCATGAACAGATCAAACTGTATCGTTGCTGCCCCAAATCTGCTTTAGTGGCCCATTCATTCTTCAGTGTGTCCATTTGCGTGTAGAAACTGCAATGTTCAGGCCAGGGAGGACATGCATTTGTTTAATCTAAATGGTAGAGCTTTAACGTAGGCCGGGTCATTACTGATAGTGATGCAGGCGGGATTACAGATTATATTTTATCCAAAATACTTTATTTAGTAGGATTTAAGAGGATTTGCCCATTTACACCAAATTCTGCCATATTCCAACGGCTTGCAACATATGATATTTAGACGATGGCTAGGCCATAATGCTGTATGTATTTACTTTGTCCTTAAGTCTTGGTACAGTGACAGTAAGCAGATCAATGTAATATAGAGGGATGTGTTGTGGTATAGTACACTATATAATTCGAATGAACGATGTGCCCCTCACTGCTGTTCTCTTTGTAGAGATTTGTGTGTGATTGAATAGTTCGACCTACACTTTCCTGACCAATCCTCTCGTGCCACTTCAAAGATGAGCAAAGGAAACAGGAGATGGTCGGGACGCATTTTGCAAGGACATAGTCATGTCCTCTCCATGCCCTTATGAGCAACAATGTCTGACCTTCTGGGTCACAGCTGAAACATTGTGAACGCTTCTTATTCAGTCTGAGGCTAGGCTGGAAAAACAAGCAATTTAGACGCCGGGAGTGGCATTCAAAACTGACTGTCGTCTCCTGTGAGAAGCAAATATAGGCAGCTTCAGTGGGTTGAGCCAAATGGGTTCCGAGAGAGAGCAGTGACATTTACCTTAGACCGGTCTCTGGTACACACACTGCTGACGTTCATGAAGGCACAGTGGGGTGACTAATCCATCCCTCCTTTCATTAGACAATCCATCCATCATTTTATCCAACGTTTCTGTTCAGTTGTATTACTTCAGGTCGAGCACAGTTTGTGGGTTTGTTGTAAGGAGTGTTTAGTCATTTACCACCTTTGCCACATCGTACAGCATTGAAACGCGAATTACATACAGTAGTGTTTGATGTACATTTCCTGAATTTGAGTCAGTTTTATTTTTATTTGTGTCATTACAGAGGGATGTAAATGGCATTGGAATCTTCTGTTTCTGCTAAGCAAGCATGCCATTAAATACTAAAATCATTAAAGGCCACTATTTAGACAAGAGAATATTTGCTTTCTTTAGCTCCGTGATCTCAGGGTGAGTTAATAGACCCCTGCCTAATCAGATCATGTGTAAATACAGATTGATTCGATCTATGCTCATTTACTAAACGCCTCTTGAGTCAGACACTGCATTAGAATGAAGGACAATCTCAGCTGGCGGGTCGATATCTGACAATATGATGCTAATTTGGTTACTTTGCACGGAAATGTTAAGCTGGGATAGTGATGTGTGTAATAATGTTGAATGATCCATCAACTATTGGATTGTGAAAGTGTGTGAAAACCCTGTTATATGTAGTACAATGTAAACATGTTGAGCCTGGGTTCAGACAGATTGGGCTTCAGTTCCTGGTCTTTTAACCGATCCCAGGAGGTGTTTGATAAGTCAGAGTTGTTGGTGTTTGATATTTAAGGTTTATAGTTACCCAGAACTATCCTGTTTAATGTACATTTCACACACATGTAGGCTAATCACTGGTGACAACCCTTTGGATTAAAGCGAGGAAAGCAGATGGCTCCAGGCAGAGCCAGAGCAGGGCAGGGCAGGGCACACTGGGCTTTGCCAACACACAGGGCTGCTATGGCCCTTCACCAGCTAGATATCTCTACTGTCTCCACTCCTGAATAGGGTTGGGTATCGTTTGAATTTGAACGATTCCGATTCCTTGTTTCAATTCTGGTCCCTAACGATTCTCGATTCCGATTCTTTTAAGAGGCAGGGTCAAAAAAGTTTAGGATATTTTAATGAGCTAGCTAACCAATGGTTTTTCTGAAGGAAATAGCCTGTCCTTTTCCATCAATTTTAATTTTACTTTTTATGAACTTTACTATGAATTTTTCACAGGGCTGTTTTCAACTACAATATAAATATCAAATCTATGAACTTGAATATAAATATTATTAATTATGAGTATATAAAATATGTGGGCTAATTTGTTAGCTGCCTCAATGTTGGCGCAAGACATATTATTTATTGTATATGTATTGTTTTATTTAGTGCAATCACTGCGGTGCCAGGCTCGGGGTCGGAGCCAGAGGCAGCGGAGGACGGTCGGCGCAGCGCTTCAAAGATGGGGCACACATTTATTTCTACTCCATGATGATTTCGGAAGTTCTTTATCATGTTCAACGTGCACCCTGCTATGCACGAAACAATCTTGCTGCAAATGTTGCATTTTGCCGAGATTTCGTTCTGTTTAGAAAAGTGAAGCCACACTTTGGACTGCTGACGCACGCCATCCATGTTCGACTCGCTCGTTTATGCCAACACTTCCGGTGGATGCTTCTTCGTTGGTGTTCAGCGGTTTCTTCTTCCGGTCGGCGGACTGTGAATTGAAACTAGGAATGGAAATGTAAACTTTTGAACGATTCCGGGAAAATCGCAAAGCTAGTCCCAGTTCCAATCAATACTCAATATTCGATACTCGATACCCAAGCCTACTCCTGAATGACTCTCTGATCCTCTACATTAATCTATCCACTACTCTAACTCTACAGTGTATAGTCTGTGTAGAAGGGATGTGTAATACATCCATCGAGGTGTTATCCATCCATCGAGGTGTTATCCATCCATAGAGGTGTTATCCATCCATAGAGGTGTTATCCATCCATCGAACCCATGTACCCCTCCATCAACCCATGTACCCATCCATCCACCCATGTACCCCTCAATCAACCCATGTACCCATCCATCCATCCATGTACCCCTCCATCAACCCATGTATCCATCCATCCACCCATGTACCCCTCCATCAACCCATGTACCCATCCATCCATCCATCCATCCATCCATGTACCCCTCCATCAACCCATGTACCCATCCATCCACTCATGTACCCCTCCATCAACCCATGTACCCCTCCATCAACCCATGTACCCATCCATCCATCCATCCATGTACCCCTCCATCCACCCATGTACCCATCCATCCATCCATGTACCCCTCCATCAACCCATGTACCCATCCATCCATCCATGTACCCCTCCATCCACCCATGTACCACCCACCTCTGTACCATCAATCCACCCATATACCTGTCCTTTGTATCCACATCTCCACTTTCCTGGCACACATGATGTTGCAGAGTCAGTACTCACGCATGTCACTTCATCTGAGATCTCTGGCGATATCCCACGCACACATATACAACTCAACATTTCCACCAATAGAGACCTGTGTTCCCTGGCATGTGTGCTCCTACGCCAGGAAGTATTCATTGTTCGTCACACCTCCACATATAGTTGTGAACATGTGACAGATTGAGGGTGAGAAATCATATATTTTCTGTCATTTGAAACTCTGCCTTACCATTTGCTTGTTTTTCTCTGACATTTCCACAATATTTCTAAGATTACTTGGTGTAACTAGATTTTTATGGATTTTTTCCAACTTCGTATTGGTAAAGTTGCATGAATGACAAAAAAGTGTTATGAACAGAGCCTTAGGGCTTGACTACGTTTAAAAAAAAACCGATTTCAATGTGTTGAAAAGAAACAATCTTTTGGATTAAAATAAACTGAAATGGCATATCAAAAAATCATTTTTAAATTATCTTGGTGTATTTCTTTCCTCTCTTTTTCCATGTTTCACATTAGAGAAAGTAGAACATTGTGATTACACAGTTTAAGCAGCCACATAATGATTTCTTCTCTCAGTCCATGTATCAAAACATCCACTATGCCAACACTATCAATCTGCAAATTAAACGGAAGCACCACTGCAGCCAGGCGTCACATTGCACAGTATTCATTATGGTTCTTCTCACTGGAATGGCCTACAATTCATGAAGACCTTGGAAAAATAGATGAACAAAAAGTTATTTTGTGAATCTACTTCGATTGTTTTTGTTGATTTCAATGATAAAAGGACATGGCTAATATTGTTAAAAATAACCTGGACAATGTTTGGCTATCAGCATCTGACATGTTGATACACATCTGGTGTCTGTACACGTCAGAGAGAATGAGATTGTGATCAACGACATGAGTTAGTGTTACTCTAGTGCTACACATGTTGACATGTCCCACAGGCACAAGAACCAATCACAAGTGATCACAAGAGTGTGGTTGTTTGCCTGTGATTGGTCCACTAATGTTCTGGCTACTTCTCCTCCTGTAGCCATGCAGATGTCCAGTGAGCATCACCGTTACAATTCCATTCATTTAATCATAACTGGCTCCCTAAGCTGTCTGCTGGTTACAGGTACAGAAACATATTGGACACTTTATCCGTCGGAATGACAAATCCTCCGTATTTTCCAGTCGTCCGTCTGTGCCCATATCTAGGCTTGGAAATAATGCAGCCCCAGCTCCCTCTACCTGAGAACTCTTTTTCCATCATGGATGTCATAATATGTCCTAATCAAACGCTGGCTTTACGCATGCACACACTCCCTCTCCACCTCCCCCTGCTCAGGCTCTGGTCGCTGGGTCTGCGAGGCAGCCGGCTCGACTTTAATGAAGATTGTGTTTTTCCAGAGACGGGCCGGTGGGATTACAGAGCTGTCACAGCTGTCAGTCATGCCTTCAATGCATTCTGGGGCTGCAGGACAACTGTAGCCATGGTAACAGCCATATGATGGCTGCATTATGTTATAATACATAAAACTTGCCATTCGCACTTTTACTTGTTTAGTTGTGGCTTTCCCTTCCTAACGGGTAGCACAAGTTTATAATGCCTCATGAAAAGTCTAACTTTTTTTACATTTCTGTCATTAATACGGTAGATAAGTAAGAGAAAGACTGCAGTAGAAAAAAAGCCAAAAATAAACTGTCAAGTTGGCCTTGCAGAGAGATAATGGGAGATAAAAAATACAGTACAATAAGAATTTACACAATTACAAATCACAGTCTACAAAATAGTTGGATTATCAATATGAATTTGATTGTAGTTTAAAATTTAAACTTTGTCTTCTCAATGGTTGCTCTCTACATCCCAGTAGTATGTATGGTGCTGTAAGGTGTGACACCACAAAGCAGCGTATATTAATGCAGGCTTCTCCACCCACTTCATCCCACTAATTCTAATGGTTTAACCCAGTTGTCCATAGTCGACACATTCACAAACAATTACATTTCAAAACAATGTCTGAGTCTAGACATTTATCTTTCATTGTCCTGACCAGTCAGTCTTGATTTTCCATTGGCTGTGACTACATTTTTGTTTAAATCTATTTCCATGATCTAACAAAATGCTGCTTACCTTTTACGAAGAATTTATTTGCAGGCAAGAAGTATTCTACATTGAACCGTATAATATTCACCATTGCCGACAATATAGCAGATGATATTTAATGTATGATCATGAAAATGTCATTTTAAAGGTTAATAAAGCTGTTGGAGGCTGGTGTGGAACTGTTCAGAAGTTGTATTTATGGAGAATAAAATGCATTTGCAGCAGCATCGTGAACCTTTGTGTCAGGGACACCTACTGTAAAGATATGAGAAAAGCTGATACAGCAGGCTCTGTTAAATACAGACCGTGTTTGGACCTCATGCTATTTCATGTGTGGCTAAAATGTAGGTCAGTCCTGCTGCTGTTGTGACCTGCTGTTGAACCCCTGGGTGAGACTATTACAGATATGAAGGGATAGACTGGTCTATGAAGGGGTGTAGATGTGG
>JACXGM010037627.1:0-11051 GCA_016801145.1 Umbra pygmaea
GTACAACTAGGGTGAATGTGTAGCTAGTACAACTAGGGTGAATGTGTAGCTAGTACAACTAGGGTGAATGTGTAGCTAGTACAACTAGGGTGAATGTATAGATAGTACAACTAGTTTGGATGTGTAGATCCGTACAACTAGGGTGGATGTGTAGCTAGTACAACTAGTTTGGATGTGTAGATCCGTACAACTAGGGTGGATGTGTAGATAGTACAACTAGTTTGGATGTGTAGATCCGTACAACTAGGGTGAATGTGTAGCTAGTACAACTAGGGTGGATGTGTAGCTCCGTAAAACTAGGGTGGATGTGTAGCTAGTACAACTGGTGTGGATGTGTAGATCCATACAACTAGGGTAGTAACAAAACAAGGGCAACAGTTAAAGGTCAGTGTTGTTTTACCATGAGCTCAAAGAAGAACCAAGCCTGTTGCAGAGCACCCTCTCTCACACTGCCACTGCTCACCACCCACTGCAGGGCCAGCTCCTCATGGAACAACTGAAACAGACACACAAGAGTCCGTTTGGTATCCGACTAGGTCGGAAAGGATATTAAGAAGTTGGCACTGAGATCCTGGGTCAGATCCGCCAGCCATGGATCTAGGATCTGTCTGAAAACATCCAGAATTATGTTAAAAGAAGAAAATATTCTCATTAAAAAGATAGCAATCACATTTGCTCTGCATTGTATTTGGTTCAGGACAGGTTTTTTCAGCAATAATCTCTCCACTGGTCTGTGAATGTGAACGTACTCAGTCCTACTGTTTTGGACAGGACAGCAAGTCACATTACAAATGCTTAAACAATAAGCCTGTAAACAGTTGGCTGCTACATGATTGACACCCTTGTTACAGATGAGATTAAAATATATGTAGGAAATAAAACATACAGGTAATGAATGACCAATATTTTCTGGTCAACCTTGGATCCCAGTCAAATTGTGTACTAATTAATAACCTACTGGTTTTGTACTCTGATATCTGGGGATTTTCCCGTGGAGCAGACCGCGAGACATAATACAGACCATGGCCAATCAAATCAAGTGCCAAGGTAAATCAAGATACTATTAGAAAAGACAATCATTTAGATAATAGTTTTGTATCAATATGCAATATGTGTGTAAGTATACAATCATTCACAATGTATTTGTTTAGTTTTCTTATATTTATTCAGGTTTATTATTAATATGAACCATATCTACATGAACATTCTGTCAGCCTTCTAGCATAAGAAGTTTGGGTGTCCCTTTTTATGTATATCACAATAATATTTGCAAAAAAAGTAAAATAAATCTACTTGGTGCATCAAGCGTAAACAATGAAACGGGAGGCTTCATTAAAATATAGAGATCAGCTGAGTGCAGTTTACCTGAACAAAGTGTTGTAGTTAGTGGTAGACTAGACAGAATTTGACACTGTAAAAGTTCTATACACAATTGTTGTGCAATATGGTCAACATCACACTTCATTCACAGCCAAAAGGGAAACACACATTTAATAAGTAATGAATCACCCATGCATTCAAGGCTAACAGACAGACAGGCAGAAGGGCCAATAAGGAGAGGGGGGCTCTGTATGGCTCCTCCCCGAGTGTAGACTGTAGCTGGTACCTTTTTGGTGGGTAAGCGTCCTGTTAAAGATTGCAAGAAACTGGTGCTCTCAGTGTGCGAAGACATGCGGTTGCCACAGCGCTCCATGGCCTATGGGTGGGATGGATGGGGCGGTGACAACAACAACAACAACAACAGCAGGTTAGAGAGGCCAGCCGAGGCATGGGTTCTAGCTGTATCACCCTCACACCCCAAGAACAGCCCTTCTCCTTGCACACTTTCACACACATAAATGCTAACAGTCACACACAAACAATATGAGCACTAAGAACTAACAAATACAAAATAAACACTTATCTAAACATAAATGACAGTATTTAAACACAATACCACACATAGCACATATTGTATAGAGAGGTACAGAATGCTACACGTGGGATAACCTGTATGTCCAACTTACCTTAATCAATGAACATGTACCGTATTCATTTTTTTTTCACAAATCCATGGCACGTTTATGAACACACAAAAAATGACTACCACCAATAACAACAAATGACAACCCCAAACCAGAGAGGGAAGTTGCTGACACTACGGAGTTTAGTAGACAGAAGAGCACATACACAGTGACACTCAGTTCCAAAGCCTTACATAAGCAGAGGAACACAACACGGGTTAGGAGATTAGTAGAAGAGTTCATGCAATAGTCATGGTGAAAATAAAACAGGGATGGGAAATGAGTGGATGAAAAACATCAATGGAGAAAGAGAAACTGGCCAATTGAAAATAATTTGGCAAAAGGCTGTGAACTTCCAATACACTCTGTGTATACACAGACGTGGCCAAAGATATCGGTACCCTTATATTTTATTTAATGCACCATTCACCCTGAAATTTAAAGTAATTTTTTCATCCATACATGCATGTCTTTTTAGTGGGAAATAAAGAAATATGCTGTGAAGAGGACTGAATTATTGCTTATTCAAATAGACACTTTAAAATAACCTGGACAATATTATTGCCACCCACCCTTTAGAATGTATTTGTAATAATTCTATTGTAGTGATAGTTATTAAAGGAGAATGATCTGCTTTATGAGGCATCACAAGTGTCTTCAATTGCATAATCATAATCATTGAGCCGGTTTAAATTGAGTGTTTTGTATCACACTAACCAGGAAGGATAACTAAACAGTGCTCAATGTAAGTGCAACAAGACCATTTCTAAATAGCTTCATTTTTCTGTGAGCACTGTTGCCCATATTATTAAGAAGTTGTAGTCAACGCAAGAGGAACATTGACCCAAGAATGAAGAGAATGGTTTTTCGAACAGTGGAGCAAGAACCAAGGAACACCTGAAAACTCAAGCTCAAGGTGCATCAATTCAAGTCAGACCAACCATCGCTGTCTGAATGAAAATTGGCTCCATGGTGAAGACCATGGGTTGGGTTAAATGCAGAGAATGAATTTCGCTACTTGTTATGTATGTGACAATAAAGTACCTTAAAAAAATAAACACCTCAAAAGGCACCCAAGAATGAATGAGAAGAAAACATTGAATGGTTCTGAAGTGGCCTTCTATAAGTCCTGATCTAAATCCCACCGAACATCTGTGGAAAGAGCAGAAACTCACAGTTGGGAAAATGCACCGACCAAACCTGAGAACTGGAGCGGTTTGCTAAAAAGGTGTCTGCAAATCTACCAGAAGAGAAGTGTAGAAATCTCATTCAGTGCTACAGACAGGGCTTGATTACAGTTACTGCCTCCAATGGCTCTGCAACGAAATATTAAGGGTCCTAATGTTTTGTCTGTAGCATTTTCATTTGTTTAACTGTTTAAAGTAATATGTTAACTCACAGATCAAAAGCAGGTTTAATGTTCTATTGAATGTGGAATAACAGAAAATGTAGTTTCATTTATTTTATTGGAAGGGTACCGATACTTTCGGCCATGTCTGTATATATACAGACTATAGAAAATATACAGTATAAAGACTGTCAAGTATGAAACAATTATGAAAGAAGAACAAATTGTGCCAATTCGAGGTTTTAGACTAATGGTTTGATAAAGTGCAACACCTTTTTCTGCATTAAGTTAATGATGCGTGCTGAGAAATCCTGCTGCACTTGTTTTGCGACCTCACGAGATGACTGGCAGCGCTACGCTTCCAGACAGGGTATAGAGTGATCTCCAGTTCCCTGGACAGGGAGGGCATGTGCAAAAACTGGAAAGGTGACAAAAAGTGACAACAAAAGATGGCGGTTTGGGTTTATGGAGCCAGCTGGGACTTCCTAAATCAGGGGCAGCCTGGAGGTGAAGGGGGTGGAGCTTGGGGTTTAGGAGGGAGTGACTTTGTTTAGGGTACGGGGATTGTCGTTGAAGCACCTGCATGGTGTCAGTGTCAGAGGAAGAGCCAGGGCTGGATCCCCAGGGGGTACTCTTACACCCCATGGTGTGTACCCAGGAGTTGGAGCGGTCTAGGCCCTGAGAGGTCAACGATCGCAGGTCAAAGGGCACAGGGCAGGCAGGAGCAAGGGAGCAACAAGGAGATAGCACAGGGGAACAGCAGAGGTTAAAGGTTAAGAGGATTGAACCGTATGCAGCAATGGGGAATAATAGAAGATAACTAGCTGAAGCTCAGGAATATAACTACAGCCCCACAGACTATATGAAAACACCAATGGACAGGTTAGACTGATACAAAGGCCATCATGACACCATGCAACCCTATGTTCAGACACAAGAGAAGACTTTGTTAGGTAGCACCAGAAATGATTTTGACCACACAGGACACAAATGCTTGAACAGGAATCCCCAATCAGAGCAATGTGTTGTGATATCTTGTCATTCGATTTCTATAAGCACAGTATCCCTCTCTTGAATGCAGTTAGAGCAATCAAAGAAGCAGGGGAGTGTTTCATGCACTCAGTTATATGGCTGCAACACATTCTGCTAAAAAGAGCCACGGCGAGAGTGGAACTATGCTACACTAAGTCTTGGTGGCAGAAGCTTTCAACTCTTCTTTGAGGTTGATGACAAGGAGCATGGTTACGGAGATAAGGTCCTCCTGTTGACGTTCATCACAGAGTCAAGACAAGATGCTCTCAGGTTCATAGAATACAGTTGTGTTACGGACACTGCAACAACGGCCCTTGGAAAAAAAGGCCTTTTCCAATCGTCTTTCAAAGGCAGTCTCAGCAAATTCATTTCCACCGGCAGCACTGCAAATACTGAGTTGAGATGCAAGACTTTTTCTCTCAAGCAGTCAGAGAATCTTTGCAGCTGGGTTGATTTCACCATGGTAGAAACAGAACCAAAGCACGGTTGATGCTAAGTATCGCTGAGTCTACCTTTACATGTTTAGATCGTCAATCAGAAAATTAATGTCCACTTGATTTTTTATGTGCTCTGGTTTAATTCCAATATAAATAGAATGATTCAAATCTTGATTGCTGATTGGCTGAAAGCGGTGGTATGAGATTGCGTGAGATCAAATTATTTTTACTGCTCTAACTGCATTGGTAAGTGGTTCATAATAACTATAAGATAGGTTGTGCCTGAGGTCAGCTCACGTTCGTGGTTATATTAGCCACATACCGAATCCCTTTGCTCCTTGTTACTGAAATATGTTCCATAAAACCTCCTTTAGACTACACTGCTTTAGTTTTTATTAAACAGTACAGATAACATCAGTTTACTGGATGAAAAAAACAATCTAACAGGAAAGGACCTTCTCCTACCTTACTACCAATGATGGATCGGACCTCATCGTCAGGAGAAGTGGGTGTGCCAGAGATGTCCGGATTACTGTTGCTAAGGCTACGGGAGCGGTTGAGGTTTAGGCTGGCAGGTCTCTGGGCCGACCGGGCCATGGTGGCATAGTGGACAGAACCCCCCAGACCGCCTGGGCCTAAAACCAACACAGAGGAGAGGCTGGGATCAAAGTCTGAGGGCTGTACGGAAGGAGAACCTTGACGGCAACTCTGCAACAGATCTGTGGGATGACGAGGGGTGCGCACACGGTTTATCCAACCACTTGTCTTTTCCACTGCTCATCCAACACGGAAGCCTTTAGTCGGACCATGCACGGGATGATTACGTTCACCGACTATACTTCCACAATTGAACCCACAGGTGCCTGACCTGGACACAAGGAGTCGCTCTCCAGCGACGTGGCAGGATTGATAATCTGATTTATATAACCCGAATCCCAAATTATCTAATCCAAATGATCTAGCCCAAATTCCAATTTGCGCTACCTTGTGCAGGAGGTCCGGGGAAATCAGGGAATCCATATTCAGGCTTGAACTACTGACTATCATGACTGTCCTGCAATGCAGCGACTTAGCCCACTACGCCACGCGGACCCCCCAACTAAACCAATCCTATGTCATGATATTACCTGGAGAGGGGGAGTTGGGGTCCACATTGGGCAGACGGAACACGTAGTATATGTAGGAGGACAGCAGGCCGTTCCTGCCGTGCATGTCCTGGTTGGTATCCAGGTACTTATGGAGTCTGTTCACTATGGAGGCCATCACTTCAAATGACGCCTGACCCAGGTTCACTACAAACAGGACAACATATGCATTTAACACCAGATAGCTACAATTATTTACTCTGAATATCACAACATGCAGTTTCTGCATCTCGATGGCAGTAGTGGACTGTGTCTGTGTAGAGCAAGCATGCTACCATACATCAATACATTAAGCACACCTCCCTCCCGCTTACTACAGCCAATGTAAAAAATAATTATATGTATTCAGGAAGCATCGTTGACACAACATACACTTTTGACATGACACATTGGGTTGAGTTTGAGCTGAATTTGACCTTTTCTGAGATACATGCCAATCATCAATTTGCCCTATGTGTTTATACAATATGGTGACACAACTGCTCACAAACACACCAGCAGCTTTCAAATGACATTACAATAAACCACATGCCTGTTGCTATGGTACTACAATAAAAAGTATACAGTATTTACACCGATCAACCATAACATTATGACCACCTGCCTAATGTTGTGTAGGTCCCCCTTTTGCCGCTAAAACAGCAGCCCCAGATGCAACAAACTGTGATGCACTGTGTGTTCTGACACCTTTCTATAAGAACCAGCATTAGATTTTGCAGCAATTTGAGCTACAGCAGCTCGCCTGTTGGATCGGACCACATTGACCAGCATTCACTCCTTTTTCACAACTTTGAAGACAAAATTTAGAAGCAGGAAAATGAGCAGGTGGTCATAATGTTATGGCTGATCAGTGTATGTATACTTTATGCATTTAAGTTTAAATGACCCTCACTACTGCATGCACCTTTCCTCTACCTCGCTGTCACTTTGACAAACATTCCAACACCAGACCGTTTCAGACTCACAGACACAGTTCACATTATTTGCTGTTGTTGTTCTGAGCCAACAGTACCTATCTGTCCTGCTATTACTGGCGGCCGCACCACCAGCAGCACCAGCTTGTCCAGGAGGAGGTGGAGGAAGCGGACGATGGGCTCCAGCTGGGAGGAGTTAAGCGCAGTGATGCTGGACTTTAGCTCCGCCTCCAAATTGTTCTCCATGATGCGCATGTCTCCGATCCGCACAGGGAACATGTGCTCGTCCAGGGCATGAACCAAGGCAAAGAATTTATCCAAGTACTGGTCCTGGTGGGATATTAACCAAGAAAAAACGTTTTGATATGAGCTGGAGTTCAAGTTTCATGCAAACGTTTGGGCACCCCTGGAAAGAATGACAGACCAGTTACAGACCAGTGTAGTGATCTGAGCTCTAGTTACAGACCAGTGTAGTAATCAGAGCTCTAGGTACAGACGAGTGTAGTAATCGGATCTCTAGTTACAGACCAGTGTAGTGCGGTGATCAGAGCTTTAAAAAACCTCTCCCTCATCAACCCACCCCCACAACGGCAGTTAAAAGATTAATAAAACGAGTGAAGTTTCATGACGTTAAGGCCTCGGTATACTAGCCGTTGCCAACCTGTCGCGCACCAATGTGATGTCAAAATGATGTCCATCTCGCTGGCATTTATGTCTGCCGTTATTCAAAGGACAAACATTCCACCTTCTTTTTCTTTGTTTCTTTGCAAGCAGGCTCAGAAGCAGCTGTTCTTCCTCATCCATTGAAACCAATATTATCTTTGTTACTGTTGACATTGGCTTCAATGCTGCTGCCAGTTCTAGTCCATAGAAATAGCAAAGTGTCTCCTCAGTTATGACACCTCTGTTCAGGAGAAGACTGCAACTAGTGTTGTGACCACCGCGCGAGTATAAATAGTTACGGCGCTACCATGTCGTCACATTGTCACGCGACAGGTTGGCAACGGTGAGTACACTGAGGCCTTTACTCTCCGCCTCCTGTCTGCTGTTGGAGAAATCAGTCTGATATCCTATACATGCATGACTGGCAGTGAATGGAAACAATATGGGTTTCATGTCTGAACCCCCTGGCCCCTGTTCAGTTGAGGCACACCTAGCTAAACGACCTGCAACAGCAGCCACTGACTGTCATCAACCCTACCTGTGTGTGGAGCGTGGACACGGACGTGACCTCAACGTTGAAAACTCCCCGGTGGTTATCCACCCACTTCATGCCTGGCAGAGGGACATCGGGGGAAAGGACAGAGTAGGACTGGGGGGGCTTCTCCAGGGACACCGGCAGGTTGAAGCTTCCTGTGCGGAGGCGACCGTTCTGGAGCATCGGGATCCACTGTACAGAGAACAGGAAGGAGAGATGAGCAGGGCCTAGATTTACAGGTATATGTGTGGGTGTGTGCTTCACGTGTTGTACCGTGTACCCCACAGGGGTCTCTAGAGGAGTGTTCTGCTTCTGTTGACAGCTGACATGATAGAAGGTGAACAGGATGTGGTGGTGGTCAGTCAGGGAAGCAGGCAGCTTGATCTTCACCTCGTCATGGAAGTCTGGAGACCTGGGGAACGCAAGCAACATCACACAGAGATCAATGCTGAACTGGGATTCATAAGAATACATGATTTTCACACAGAGATCAGTGCTGAAATGGGATTCATAAGAATACATGATTAGTAGGGTTTATGGCTCACAGCTCTATAGTAATATAATCATGGTTTGATATGGGTACAGTGTAATAAACAGCAGCACTACAGCAAAGAAAAAAGCAAGCGGTTTTTAGCTGTAGAATAAACATGTCCTTAAGTACTGAGGAGAACTTGTTTTTCTCATGGAACTGAAAAAATAGCATGTTTTTTTTGGGATGAAGGGAAGAAAATCCCTTTGGAGAAAGGAGCAGGACTCAAGCAGAAGCAACATTTTACCCACTGGGAAAGACAACATTAGAGGATAGGCAGGGGAATTAAACCCCACACATCCAAAGTGCAAAGGTGGACTCTTTCCAAATCGGTGAAACGTTTTTAGAACTTTGATGTGGGACGGTTTCACCTTTGCCCCTGCTACGATTGAGCCACAAGCTTTATGACACTATGCAAGAATTGACATTAACGCTTGTCCGCTTGTCCCGGACAAGTAAATAGTAATTCAAGTACAATAATTCAGCTAAACAGAATATAAAATTTGTGACTTGTGATGTCTTTTTTGGTATTACATCGATGTCTGTGTGTGTTGTGTGAATGTGATGGTACCATATATTCTCAAACACTGTATTGCTCTTTCAGATTAAGAGTATGAGATATGTAGCTAACGCGTTAGTCGTTGTGCACTCTTCCGAATGAACAGTGGTCAAACTGACACACAGCTCTGTTTACACAGTTCAAGTGCTCATTCCCTTTTATACTTCATTAAAGAAGTAGTCTAAAGTATGCACATAGTTATAGTGATTCTAAATTTATTGCACACATATAATATACCAAATGTTTCTAACAATAAATAGCTGGACATGTTTTATAGAACTGTGTTTTATTGAACTGTGTGCGAGTGTCTGAATTTAAGTGTCAGAAAGAGTGTAGAAAAATTTTGAAGCATTAATTGGGAGAATATTACTTTAGAAGTGAGAAGTAGTCTCCTGTTTCTCAATTTCTGACATGTTTTTTTTTTACATTCATGAATGGTGTTAAGAGTTTGAAATGCAACTGTTGAAAAGAATAGTAAGATTCAAGATAGGAAGGAAGTGACAAATAGTCTCAGAAAAAAGGGACTCCGTTACCATGGTATCCTTAAAGCAGCAGCTAAAAGTTGTTAGACATCTTATGTCTCGGTCCCAAAACTTTACAAAATTGCAGCAGTATACAATGTAATTTCTAACTGGGAATACCTAAATGATTTGATACATTTTGTCCAACATATAGGCTAAATAATCTGAGTGATAATTTTTTTTATTAGCTACCTGCTAGAGCGTGACCAAATTGTTAGTTTGAGGCCATGTTGTAAATGTTATGGCACTTCACATTAAATTAAATTTGGTGCTTTTAAGAGCAATTGAATTGTCTATCAAAAATCACAAAAATCCCTCCCTGAATAAAAGGAAAAAAATGTAATGTACTGTTTTACCATAAATGTCCTGGTTTTGACATGACACAGAGGGAGCGATGTACTGCTTGTTTCCCAGAATTACAGAAATGCACTTTCATCACAAGACTTGAAACTTCTGCTTTGGAAAAGTTTTTTTGCTATCGGACGAATAAAAAAACAGACTTACTTATCCAAATTACAAGTGTCATATAATGTTAATGTCAACCACTGAAATTATTTTCCTCCGGAAAAGAGAATGCTATTTTCGGAATATTTATCGTAACCTAAAGCTAATACATCTAGCATTTATTGAAACTTCTCTTTTCAAGAGATCAGATAGCCTCACATAAGATAATGTGGTTCAAAGCTATTAACTCTTTAACTTATACAGCTTTATTTGCTATATGGTTACTCACAATACCAATGCTGCTAGATAATGTATACCACGGTACAGAAGGGCTAGTTACAGACAAATATTAAATTTAATTTATTTTATAATGTTGGTGTTGTGGCAGCTGCACATGAAGCACTTCTGAAGCACAATCAATATTCACCACCACCGAATGGAGTCAGATTAAATTACTGGACACACAAGCACACCTATCACCACCGTAGCACTGTCGTTTGCAGCCATTGTTATTACAGTATGCTTATTGTCAGCTATCTACCAACTGTATATCAATACAGATGAATTATATAATATATTATGTATATTAAACCTAAATTAAACCATATGGATGTTTTTCCATAGACAATACCTAAAATACCTGCAAGAAAGTCCAAAATAGACTGAATCAGTGACGTGTCCGACAGCTGACTCACCCATTCTGATAAACTACAGTTCACTCACCTGTTATGATAAACTACAGTTCACTCACCTGTTATGATAAACTACAGTTCACTCACCTGTTATGATAAACTACAGTTCACTCACCTGTTACGATAAACTACAGTTCACTCACCTATTACGATAAACTACAGCTGACTCACCTATTACGATAAACTACAGCTGACTCACCTATTACGATAAACTACAGCTGACTCACCT
>JACXGM010037628.1:0-11051 GCA_016801145.1 Umbra pygmaea
ACTTAGAGACAGGCGCGAAGGTTCAATAATCCAAACTACTTTATTTAACACTGAAAAGAATACTGCCGCGTGGGGCTTTACAAATAAATATATAAGGCACAAACAGGAACGCGTACAGGGAAACATTGATCGACAAGAGACAAGGGGAGAACACCATGACTAAATACAAACACATACTAATTGCTAACTCAAACCACCCATGACTAACAATTACCCAACCAATAATCAAAATGAACCTATGACAAAACTAGACACAAGAGGGCAGCATACTCATACAAACAGAGGGATCACAGAGACAACACTTACAAAACCCTAACCCATGCGTGACAGCCAGCTGTATTTAGTAGCTAGCTGACTGTGTAAATTACTGTATCTTACTATATATAGGCTACTCTTTCTAGATAAAGAAAAATGGATGGGATCACATTGCTTTTCAGCCGCTTTCGGGCTGTAGTGCCGGTTAATTCAGCACATAGATCCCTTTCGTAATCTTCCGACCTAAAATGCTGACTGCAGACCCTAACTTTTTATAGCCTATTGTAAAGCGTGAAAGATTACTCCTTCTTTTTGGGCTTGCTTATAATTTTTGCTACCAGGTACAGAACACCAAACGGGCATGATGAATAGAAATTAGACTACAATTTCAAAAACAAATATGTGTAACTTTCTAGCGTCAAGCTCTACTGTTGCTTTGCCCATGTTCTGTTACGGTGTGTTCAAACGGGAACGGGCACTAAATTCGCTTGGAATTCTGGGAGTTGTGGTAACTCAAGTTTCGACGGATACAGAAGCACCCCAGTGGATGCGAAAGGAACTGAAATATACTATCGGCTTTTTTCTGATATATTGAACAACAACAGACGTGTATATGACATCTATGGTAACGTTTGTAAACTGATTTACTGTGGAACACTCCTTTAAAGACTCATCTTTTTGGGCAAGCTTTTAACTAACAATAATTTTAATGGAAATTGACTGTATTACAGTTGTGGAGTTTTACTAGGTTTTTTCTTCGGTATTTGTTATTTTATTTTACTGTTTATTATTATTACTGTGCAGAACATTGTGACCTTCTTTGTATGTGAAATTTGCTATACAAATAAACTTTACTTACTTACACTATGTAACCCATTCATTTGTCGTTTCTGCCCGAATTTTAAGTACATTTTTAAAAATAGTTTTTGTATATATTTTTACTGAACACAGGAATAATACAGGGAAATAAAAAATTTCTGAAGATACACATTATTATTATGTCCATAACATGCATTCTTTGCTAGTTAGATGTTGTGAAATATTTAGATTCTTCTATTTTCTTAAGTTGATGATTTCAACCACTGCATGTTAGTTCCTAAAATTGACTAATGCTAAAATGTAATTTTTGTATTTTTATGTAGATTTAAAAGGTAAAAATCAACTAAAACCAATTACTCTACATACTGCATCGATAGCGTAAGTGTTTCTACCTACTGTAGTCTTCCATGCGGCGGATCTGGGTTCAATTCCATGCGTGACCATTGCATAACTTGTTGTTATTTTTATCAGACGCTATGCATTACAGCTTTTATTTTATTAGAGATCGCTTTGGTGCATATAACGTAAAATATTTGAAGATTATCATTTCATATGTTTCTTGGAATTTTAATGTAATGTACTAGCATATGTATTCTATTTTGTCTAAATGGCCTTTTAAATTTGTTTTGATGCACAACTTTTGATGCGCGAAATTGTACACTGTCCAGAAAATATGTACTGAGTGAAAAAGAAATGGTTGTTTTATACGTTTACATTTTAGAGCTCACACATGTATTTAGAGCTCACACACCCCCAAAAACATCAGTGAACCACCACCGTGCTTCACGGTGGGGACGGAATTTTTTCACTATACTGTAGGCCTTGTTGACCCCTCTCCAAACATAGCGCTTAAAGCTCTATTTTGGTTTCATCACTCCAAATTACAATGTGCCAGAAGCTGTGAGACGTTTCAAGGTGTTGTTGGGCATATTGTAATTGTGCTTTTTTGTGACACTGGCACACTAAAGGCTTTTATCTGGCAACTCAACCATGCAGATCATTTTTGTATCGTCGTATTGTGCTCCTTGAAACAACCCAAAAATATTTTTCCAGGGCAGCTTGTATGGCTCCCTATATGTCACCCACAATACCTGTGGGTTTTTCTTTGTATCCCAAACAATTCTTCTGGCAGTTTCGGCTGAAAACTTTCTTGGTCTACCTGACCTTGGCTTGGCATCAAGACATCCCCAAATTTTCCACTTCTGAATAAGTGGTTGAACAGTACTGACTGACATTTGAAAGGCTTTGGATATATTTTTATATCCATGGTATGCAAACTTACAGTATGTACACAACTGTATATTAGTAAACAATTAACATAAAAAATGTATTGCCTCTAGTGTCCTGTGTCTTCATTGGTTGAAACACATTGTGGACAATAAGTTGTAAATAGTTTGTGCTTTGAAAACAAGACATTGCATCGTTATCAAAGCATATTTGGATTAGGCTTTACAGTATTACTTAAATTTGGATTAGGCTTTACAGTATTTCTTACTGTATGCAGGCAGTGTTGAAGTGAACTGTGAATACAACAACAATAGCTTAATAACTTAAATCACATTCACTCTGATGGCACCCTCAAAAAGCCACATATCACACATTTTATTTCCCTCATTAGTGTGAAAGAAACTAATGCATGTATGGGTGTGTGCATGTTTTCCTGTGTAAACAGGGAGCCAAGGTACCCATGCTGTGGTTAAAACATAAAAATACAAGAGATGACCCATCGTTTTCCATGTTCCTACTTAAGTAAATATTTGGCTGTGTAAAAGATACAGTGCATCCAAAACGTATTCACAGCTCTTTACTTTTTACACATTATGTTGTGTTACAGCCTTATTTCAAAATGGATTAAAATCATTTTTTCCCTCAATATTCTACAAAAAATACCACATAATCACAATGTGAAAATGTGCTAGAAATCTTAGTAAAGATATTAAAACTAAAAAACTAAAAGCATACAAGTACATAAGTATTCACAGCCTCTGCTTAATACTTTGTTGAAGCACCTTTGGCAGCAATTACAGCCTCAAGTATTTTTGAAAATGATGCTACAAGCTTGGCACACCTATTTTTGGGCAGTTTCTCCCATTCGTCTTTGCAGGACCTCTCAAGCTCCATCCAACTAGATTGGTAGCGTCGGTGCACACCCACTTTCAGATCTCTCTGGGCTCTGGCTGGGCCACTCAAGGACATTCACAGAGTTGTCCTATAGCCACTCCTTCGTTATCTTGGCTGTGTGCTTAGCGTTGTTTTCCTGTTGGAAGATGAACGTTTGTCCAGGTCTGAGCTCCAGAGCGCTCTGGAGCAGGTTTTCAGCAAGGATGTCCCTGTACATTGCTGCAGTCATCTTTCTCTTGATCCTGAATAGTCTCCCAGTTCTTGCCACTGAAAACTTGCCCACAGCATGATGCTGCCACCACCACACTTCACTGAAGGCATGGTGTTTGCCAGGTGATGAGCAGTGCCTGGTATCTTCCAGACATAACGTTTGCCATTCAAGGCCATAGAGTTCAATCTTTGTTTCATCAGACCAGATAATTTTGTTGCTCATGGTCTGAGAGTCCTCATGTGCCTTTTACTGAGGAGAGTCTTTTCTGTCTGGCCACTCTACCAAATAAGCCTGATTGGTGTAGTGCTGTAGAGATTGTTGTTCTTCTGGAAGGTTCTCCTTTCTCCATGGAGACGCTTTGGAGCTCTGTCAGGGTGACCATCGGGTTCTTGGTCACCTCCCTGACTAAGGCACTTCTCCCCCGATCACTCAGTTTGGCCGGGCGCCCAGCTTGAAGAGGAGTCTTGGTGGTTTCAAACTTCTTCCATTTATGGATGATGGAGGCCACTGTGCTCATTGGGACCTTCAATGCTGCAGATATATTTTTCTGTACCCTTCCCCAGATCTGTGCATCGATACAATCCTGTTTGTCTACAGACAATTCCTTGGCCTTCCTGGCTTGTTTGTGCTCTGACATGCACTGTTAACTGTGGGACATTATATAGACAGGTGTGTGCCTTTCCAAATCATGTCCAATTAACTGATTTTACCACAGGTAGACTCCAATCAGGTTCTGGAAAAATCTCAATGATGATCATTGGAAACAGGATGCACCTGAGCTAAATTTTGAATACCTATGTACATGTGCTTTTTTGTTTTTCATGTTTCATAAATTTGCAATTCCAAACACTTCGTTCACATTAAGGGGTATTGTTTGTTGAATTCGAGGGAAATATTTAATTTAATAAATTTCGGAATAAGGGTTAAACAACAAAGTGTGGAAAAAGTGAAGCGCTGTGAATACTTTACGGATGCACTGTATAACATTTAGGGTGAAAGTTACAACTGTGTTTAGGGTTAGCATTCAGTTTTAGTGTTTTTTTTGGTTTAGGTGTAGGATTAGTGAAAATATGACTTTTAAGGTGAAACAATTTTCATGTCTCCATTTAGACAGCTGCCCCGATTGTGTTTGCTTGTCTGTGTGTGTGATATGTGTGTGTGTGATATTTATGGGAACTAATATACACTACATAACTTTACAAATCATGTAAAATGACATACAAACCATAGCATATTATATATATAAAATTAACATGACCATTTGCTTGATGTGTGAGAGGGGCTCTGCAGAGGGAAAGAGAACCAAGAGGCCAGTGAAACGAGTCATTCCCAAAAGAAAACACTGACTGCAGTGATCTGAATGTCACCCTATGCAAGATTTAGTGCACTCCCTTTGACCAGTTCCCCACAAGGTTTTAGATAAAAGCAATGCACTATGTTGAGAATAGGGTGTCATTCAGACAGTCCCAGCATTAGAAGACGGAGGGCGGAACAGTATTCGGGTAAACTTCTCATGGACAGAACTTATGCTTGAGTGTATAGTCCAATAACTGAAGTAGTTACAGAATGAGCAATGAGACCAAACGTCAAGATTTCGGGCAGAGGAGTTGAAAGGAAAGAATAAAGAAACACTAGTGACCGGATGGCTTTTTGTAAACAAAGATGCTGTGTTTGTAAACAAATGCACTTTGAAAATCTGTCTTGGTTGTGCGTATGTTTGTGTGTGTGTGTGTGTTAATGTGTATGTGCATGTTGTGTGTCTATGTGACTGTGTTTGGCTTATACCTCAAATTCATGGCGTTTCTCGTACACGGGGATGATGAGTTTGGCGATGTGTGTGATCAGCTCGTATCGCTCAGCCTTCCACAGCGCCTCCACACACAGCTCCAGATGCTCCACTAAGACCTCCTGTAAGTCAGGAGCCAGCCAAGGAACACAGCCAGAAAACAACACCCAGGTCATACACTACTACAAACAATTAGCCACATATTAATGATACATTCACTCTTTTATTTATGGACATGAATGCACACATCTGCACACGCTGTTTACATGTCTAATGATTTTTCAACTTTTTAACCCAGACGCTACAACAATTTGGAATGTCAGGACTTTCAAATAAGTCTTTAAAGACTTCTTGTACTGTCCTGACAAACACACGTTTGTCTTTCTATCTTTGTGGGGCCCTGAACTGATTTTGACCTAAAAATCCATGTTTCCTATTTCCTTGCCCTAAACCCAATATTTACCCTAACCTTAACCTTAGTAACCTATCATCAGTGCCTAAATTTAACCTTGGAATAACCCTAAATCTAACTGGTAATGCCTAAACCTAATAGTAGCCCCAATAATAAACATATGCCCAATACCCCTGAGCCATAAATTGCAAATCCCCTCACAGGGCCATCCCCACAAGATACAATTTGTCCCCACAAGGTCAAAATTCTCATCTTTTTGTAAGGTTTATGTATGGTTGTGGGGCCATGGTCAAAATTTCAGGGCCCCACAACCATACAAAGACAAGGCCACACGCACGTACACACACACCTCTGTGTAGTAAACATCCTGCATGCCTGTGTCTTCCTTCATTGCTGCCTCCTCGTCAATATTCATAGTAATCTTCTTGAAGGCTGCAAGTCCACTAGGGAACATTTCTGGTAAGAGAACAACAACTTTAACATCTGCTTGATCATCAGTATATACATATAAGGTTGCGGGTAGTATAATGTTCTGTAGCTAATGGTTTTATAAAACCTGGTTTCATCAATGAGTCATGGAGGTAAGAACTGATGTGTAGTAGAACAGAAATGTAAAGCATTAGTATACTGGCTAAATGACAGAAATGCAAAAAAGTGACTATATGTTTTTTGGGGCCCATTTGCATTATTTATGGTTGACAGGACAGGGGGATTCAGTAGCTAGGGATAGGAAGAGGGAGACTGAAAGGAAGGGCAAAAATAGTAGGCGGCTTGAACACCTTTCAGCAGGGGGCATTTACAGTGGAGTTGGGAGCTTAGACCGTTACACCAACTCCAGCAACTGATCACCCAACATTATAGTAACCCACTGTGGAGTAATCGAAAAAAAATAGGCGGGGTCTATTTTCGAAGTTCTAGCGATACTTGTAATCCTTCTATCTACAATGTTAGTTGACAATGTGAAGTAAAATGTATTTAACAATACTGTACAAGTACTGGAGTGTTACCAGCCAAGGTACATAAGGTGTGTAAACGAGAAGGGATGCTCTTACTTTTCCTGTAGAGGTATTCTGCCACCAACGCAGCAACATGAACGTAGCACATTGCAGCCTGTGAAGACAAAACAAGCAGGGGAAGCCAACATTTAACCACATACCCAAATGATCCTTCGACAGCATAATGCAGGCATGCAAGCAAGCACGCACACACACAAAAACCATTGTACTGTTTCACATGTTGATAAGACACTGTCAACAAGCAAGTCTTGGCCTTGCCTGCGGATGTGAACCTGACCGACGCCGGGCTTCAGAGACTCTGCAGCTTGTTGGTTTTTCAGCATAACAAAAGTTTCTCTCCCAATACCCAGGAATAGAGTAATATTTTAGCCCAAAATATTTAAGGCATTTTACAGTCCTCCTATGTGGACCACAGCTATGATTCCTCCCCAGACTATTTGAATTCATATCTATGACAACGTTCAGTGGTTGTAACTAAATATATTTCCATATATACCTGATCCTTCTGGAGTTGAGTTCTGAACTGTACATATTTGCATGAACTGTCCTGTATATCAGTTTCACGGCAACTCAGCTCAGTTCACATTAATGTTAGGGTACTTATAAAAATAATAAAAATGTGTTCATAAAGATAGTCTATTAGAAATATTAAATACTGTCATTTCCTAAGCATGTTGAATCAAGTAGTCATAGAAAAACGCAATGGTTGTATCAAACATATATTTAACTCTGCATAGGGATATACATTAAATGTAGTTTAATAAAACTTTCACTGAACAAATAGTAGTTCACTATAAGAATGATGTGCAATTTAGGATGCATAACAATAACAGTCAAACAGGAAAATGTCAAGTCAACAATGACTCACCATGTGACTTACAGTAGATTTACTTAAGTAGATTAAATCTCCTTTTTTAAAACCAATATTGACATCAGGCTTTGGCACACATTGACTGTGCTTACAGCTACTACTACTAAGGGTGGGAATAGACAGATCTTTGGTCTTGGAGGCCACATGGGGAGCCCATAGTCTGTATCTGCATGTTTATGCTCAACGAACATGAGAGAGAAAAATCAAGGCAGTCAGGTCCGCAAATGTTTTGACAGTGACACAATTGTCATAATTTTATATAAAATAATACTATTTGTAAAGTGCATTTCCCTTGCTTAGTGATGTAGAAAACTACACTGTAAAAAATTAAAGTTTTGTAATTAAAGTTTTTAACTGTAAACTAGTACACCAGGGACTAGTTCAGTGGCGGTCGGTGGATCTTAATTGGGGAGGGCGGGCTCATGTAACTCTCCGGACCGGAGCGAATGGAACGGTGCGCAACACACCAAACCCATTGTGCGATACTGTGTGATACCGTTCCGTTTCCTCCAGTTCGGACAGTACTATGAGCCAGCGCCCCCAAATTAAGATCCACCGACCGCCGCTGGACTAGTTGATTAGTAGACAAATTGAATCAGGTGTGCTAGCTCAAATATATGGACTGGCTGGTGGTACTTGAGGAGAGGTTAACACGTGATCACAAATGTTTCCTTAACAGCAAATAACTGGTCTCATGTGGAATTGTTTGAAAACAGATTCATTTTGCTCAAGTGATTATCCAGTGTTATTTCACACATTGAAATATTAGCCAATGCATATTTCCTAAATTCTTATGTTTTAGGCAAATTTTTACCCTAATGAAATACAGTTTAGATACAGTTTCGGTGGGAAAATGTAGCTTGTTTGCAGGTGTCTGCAATTCTTCTGACTGCAGATATGAGATGACAACTCCCATTTGGGAAAATTCATACTCAGCAAGTGACAGTCCACTATTCTAGTGTACATTTGCTTGTAGGGCTGTTATGTACCAGGTTTTTGCTGCAAATCAGTAGCTGAAATGCAGCTTGCCTGGCTAGAAAACATGGAAGATGAATGTTGTCTCTATACTAATGGATCCAGTGTGGGAGTGAATCATGACATCATATTTAATAACGAGACACCAATATAATGCATATTCTTCTACAGGGTTAATGGCGGATCGCAACCGACTAAAGTGCATATACCGCCACCAACTGTGCCAGAGTGTGAGGCTGATCACTAGTGCTTATTCTGTCTAACCATATCAAATGGAACAACACTGTCTATAACGGTTGGCCAAAAAACTGACTGAACACCACCCCCTCTATGAAACATCCTAATATAATTAATACCAGGTGTGCCATGCCCTTTTCAATTACTAACTAAGTTACCAAACATGACAGTTCATGTCAGCGATCAATATATGGTCATTGAATTTGATTGACATAAGTTCTCGCATGTAATTAAAAATTGTATAATCTCCTGCAGGCTAACATAAGATGCTGTGATGATATGTTAACTCCTTCTATTCATTGTACACATTAACACAATTACCACCAAGTCATTCCATGCTAGACCACATTTCAGAGTAAGTAAAACTTCAATCACTTTCACCTAATTTTATTAGGCATTCATTAACAAATTAATATATCTATGTGAAGGCAAAAAAGAAAATAATCATTGTAAAATTAAAACCTGCAATGGAGCATGATGGGAATTATTATATTAAGTGGTGTGGCTAACAGTGAGCCACATGAACCACACGTTTAGACCAAAACTAAAGCGATACTTATGTCATGAATTTGCTTGATATAGATTATTTTGAGATTTAGAATATGTTGCTTTTTAGACTTTGGAAACAATCAGCTGCTTATTTTACAAATGAATCAACTGAATATGTTTAAAAACACATTTTTCTGCACACATAAGCATACTATTTGATAGAACAGTCAATATTATTTTATCTATTCTAAAAAATGTTTTTGCCCTTTTTTAACTTTACTCTGATTGATGATGCTTTGTTATATTTTTAAGTTAACACGGGTGTACATCAAATTGTTTTGGAGTGATTGTGATATACAACGAAAATTCTGCTGCCAGTAAATTAGTGTAAATGTAATAACATACAGTAATACATTGTAAAGCAATGAACAGTACCAATGCTGTACTTATACAGCACTTTACTGGCAACTTTGCTGCCAGTAATCTACTGTAAATGTCAGAAAAAACAGTAATGAGCTGTAAACTAGAAACACATTACCAATTATGTAAATATAAAGCACTTTACTGGCAACTCTGCTGCCAGTAATCTACCATAAATGTCAGAAAAAACAGTAATGAGCTGTAAACTTGAAACACATTACCAATGCTTTAAAGATACAGCACTTTACTAGCAACGCTGCTGCCAGTAATCAAGTTCAAGTTCATTTTATTTCGTTAGCACGTTTACAACAGCCACTAGGCTGACCAAAGTGCATTACAGAAGTTTTAAATACGAAAGTAATAAAAACACCTGTTACAACACACAGTAACACAAATAAAAGAATGAAAGCAGTATAATACGTAGGCTAAAAACAGAAAGGTAAGGAAAAGCCAGAAATGGAGGTTAGTATGCTAGTGTGAACAGGTGGGTTTTTAATAAGGACTTGAAGACAGACAAGGTAGGGGCAGTTCTAATCTGTAGGGGCATGGAGTTCCAGAGTTAAGGCCCTGTTACTGAAAATGCATGCTCCCCTCTACGCTTAAGTCTAGCGCGTGGCAGAGATGCTCACAAGTCTCTGAGGTAGAGTCCAAGTCAAGTCTCAAGTCTTTGAGCTAGAGTCCAAGTCAAGTCTCAAGTCTTTTAGCTAGAGTCCAAGTCAAGTCTCAAGTCTCTCATGGTTATGAGTGTTGTATTACCTGCTGCGTTCCATCCAGGCTGCTTAGAACACTACATAGCTATACAGTATAAGAAATTCAAAGCATGTAAATGTAATACAGTATGTTATTATGACTCCTTTATCTTTTAGAATACTGTAGTAGATTTGATGATTTGTTTGGTATATAATCAGTGTATCAGAAGGAGTTCAAATACCTTGGGGTCTTGTTCGCGAGTGAGGGAACAAAGGAGCGGGAGATTGGTCGGAGAATCGGCGCAGCGGGGGCGGTATTACACTCATTATATCGCACCGTTGTGACGAAAAGAGAGCTGAGCCAGAAGGCAAAGCTCTCAATCTACCGGGCAGTTTTTGTTCCTACCCTCACCTATGGCCATGAAGGCTGGGTCATGACCGAAAGAACGAGATCCAGGGTACAAGCGAACGAAATGGGTTTCCTCAGGAGGGTGGCGGGCGTCTCCCTTAGAGATAGGGTGAGAAGCTCAGTCATCTGTGAGGATCTCAGGGTAGAGCCGCTGCTTCTTTGCGTCGAAAGGAGCCAGTTGAGGTGGTTTGGGCATCTGGTAAGGATGCCCCCTGGGCGCCTCCCTAGGGAGGTGTTCCAGGCATGTCCAGCTGGGAGGAGGCCTCGGGGAAGACCCAGGACTAGGTGGCGGGATTATATCTCCAACCTGGCCTGGGAACGCCTCGGGATCCCCCAGTCAG
>JACXGM010037629.1:0-11052 GCA_016801145.1 Umbra pygmaea
AAAGTGCTTAGAGCTGCTAAATGTATTTGTAGTTTGTTGATTTCCAAGTATAAAATTTGTTGAAATGTTTTCAGTGTGCGTGTATCCGTTTTTTTACATTTCCATCTCATTTTACCAAAACCGTGATAAAATTGATAACCGTGATAACTTTGGTCACTATAATCGTGATATGAAATTTTCATACCGTCCCATCCCTAGTGTGAATGCACAAAAAGCAACAAATGAAATCACTTGCGCATTAACGCATGTATCGCACCAGAAGCTCAATTTGCCTCTTTTGCGCGAATGAGGCGTAATCGCGTCGATCGTGCCGCGCTAAATTGCGCCACGGGAGCTCTAGACGCGTGTGAACGTGTCTCTACATTGACTAAAGATGGAAATCAGATGCTCAATTTGCATTCGGTCTGAACGTAGCATAAGAGTTTTAGAAATGTTGCAGCTGTACATGTGCACAATACCACTGGACCCCTGTAGCCCAGTGTTTATTCATTTTGTTAAGGTTTAATGAAAATTTCATGAAATGGTTTTTGACATTTCTAAGGTTTTGATCATTGGTTTAGTGAGTCAGTCAGAGGGGTGGTTATTTAAAAGGCATGAGTGGGAGTGGTATATGGCTAATAGACCATTGCTAAGAGCTTTTCTTAGGCACAGTGCAACCAAGAGTACCAGAATACAGCATTTAGCAATGGTATTTGCAATGTCACAAACCGCTAACTTGTGTATTTGCTGTTATAAACTGGCTACTGCAATTTTCCTTATGTAGGATTCCTCATGTAGGATTTAATAGAAGAGATCAAATAAATGAGTGCTGTTTTCTGCCACAGAACCATGTCCTGGGTTTTAAATATTATTAGTGTGATAAAAAATTGATTTGTTTTAGTAATACATTTAAAAAAAATGCAAATCTTTATCATTTAATTCCTGTTGCTATCACTGCAATATTTGGCTTAAATAGCATTTAGAGCAGCATTAAAATAGTTTAAAGTCTTACATAAATATACCTGCTGTTGTCACCTATCCTACTTTTGGGGAAATTTAGCTAAACAGTTTTTATAAGGCAATAAATTGCAAAAGTTTGTTGGATTCATTTTACTTGTTGAGAAGTGCGTAGCAGCATCTGGTATTAGGGTAAACTATAATAACAGGAAGTTGGCAGAGATCACACAAGTATTTACGAAACAGAAGCATGTTTTCTTTAAATTGGTCCACACATCCCGATAGAACTCAAATGTGCCCGATCTGCCCAGAAGAAGTTGCAGCAGCTTCCTGAGGTGGGGCCTGATTTGAGGGGTACATTTTAAATGGTTTTACCGGTAATTTCAGGAATTGTTATATACAGTCACCAATGTCTTAGTAAACATATCATGGTGAACACTGAAACAGTCTATAATTGCACATGGTGGTCACATACTTTCAAGCAGCACTAGTGAAACATGTATGTCACTGGACATTTTCAAAACATATTTGAGTACCTGGACTCTAAACCAATAATGATATGATTACACCTATTACTGACAGTGACTACTCTCTATGCAATTAATGATGACATGATCAATAACCCAATATTGACAGTGGCAGCTCTGTAGTAAACATTCTCTAAATGCTTTTTAACCTATTATGTTTTTAGTAAACATACAAAAACTAAGTGATAAAAAAATGCTCTGTATCCCATTTCTGATATGATCAATAAATGCTATTACTTTATTAAACATCTCTCCATTCTTAATGAAATGATTAATAAACGGTAACTCTTGCTTTCTCTTTCAGAATATTCTAGTGACTTACATTGGGATGGTGTTTGGTGGAGACTACATTTTTTCCTGGACAAACTTCATTGGTTTAAATATCAGGTATGAATCTTGCTGGTGGGAGGGTTAGCAGCACAAAGGTTCATCAGAAGCTAGCCCAATTGGCCAGCAGTGTCTAGTTTTGGGGAATTATGCTGCATTGCAGAAAATTTGGAACTGGGGATTTTCTGAGTTCCGATTAGGAAACAGCAAAGGAACGCCACTTCATGTCGGAGTTCCAATTAGGAAACGCAGTCGGGAAAGTACAACTCCGACTTCTCAGAGTTGCAATAAAATTTTCAACATGGTATAATAATTTAACCTACATTGCAATGCGGGTGTGCAACCACAGGTTAATCCCGAAATGTTAGCTTAGCATAATTAGCAAGTGGATCAATAGAATTCTTTTAGCTATTGGTATTAGGTTTCTGACTGGTCTCAACATTGAATGGTCCAAGTCAGCCAGAAGTTGCTGTCATGAAACTGAGGATAAGTCAGAAATTAGACATTATGAAATTTGGAGAAAAAAAGATAGAAATTAGGCTAGCATAAAAAGTGCTGCAAAATATTCTGTACTATACTGAACCAGACAAACAGGTCAGATTGTTAATGGTGTGTTTATGTGCACATCAGTATTGCAGGCAGCCTGGTGTACTCCTACATCACACTGACTGTACTATACTGAACCAGACAAACAGGTCAGATTGTTAATGGTGTGTTTGTGTACATCAGTATTGCAGGCAGCCTGGTGTACTCCTACATCACACTGACTGTACTATACTGAACCAGACAAACAGGTCAGATTGTTAATGGTGTGTTTATGTGTACATCAGTATTGCAGGCAGCCTGGTGTACTCCTACATCACACTGACTGTACTATACTGAACCAGACAAACAGGTCAGATTGTTAATGGTGTGTTTGTGTACATCAGTATTGCAGGCAGCCTGGTGTACTCCTACATCACACTGACTGAGGAGCAGTCCAACAAGCCCTCTGACATTGCAAGCAAGATGGAGATCAAGGGAAAGGTGGTTGTATGACTTCGTGGTGACAGACAGGCGTTTGAATCACATCAGGGGAAAGACACTGGACGTCTTTTTTATCTTTGTAATGATACTTGAACTTCCTATTTTTGGTACGTTTTGTATTTATAGACTTCAACGGTTGTGGTTACCCCAGCAACAAACCAAACATGATGCCATGTTCATATGGTTCTCCCACCAGACACCTGGCGCACAAGAGTGAAGTATGACAGAAATATTAGTTTTCTATTACTTCATTTCACTCAACTTCTTGTTTAGACTGCTGTCTTGCCATTTGTAGAGAAATCTAAAGGAGGATGGACTTGTATCCTTCTGATGTTAGAGCCAAGCCGAATGTGTTGTACCAAGCTAGAATGTAAGTGGTGTTTAACGCAGTATTGTGTATAGGCGGGTTACGGTTTGGCTTCATGCTGCTGTCATCCAAAGGAAAGACTGTTTACATTTTCATTGTCCAGGAAGACTGAAGGTCTGCTGAAGGTTTTCTAAAAGGGTTTTTAGTCTCTTTAGAGTGCAGTAATTATTATATTTATCATAAAAAATATTTACATTTGCTTTTAAAACAGTTTTAATATTGCACTTTTACCAGCTATCTGGCTAGCCAGTGTTGTTAGAAGTTAAACTTTAGATGCCTTAATGTGTGATGCCTTTGAGGTCAGAGGTTAACAGCATCCTAACAATGAAACTACACTGCTAGCACTATGCATCCTGTAGATGGAAATTTCACTTAATGCTTAGTATTTTTTTCTTGAGGGCCACATTCAGCTTTTAAAACCAAGTGCAGGGCTGCATTCTATAGCTATATGTGAAAAAATAGGAAATGTTATTTAATTAAACATGTAACTTTCAAAAACAATATTTTAGGACAAGTTAACTACGAACAAAGATATTGGATCCAGGGGTTGAAAACAACATCTTAAATACTACAAAATACAGACAATACTAGAATAGCAAAACTGAAATTTCACATTATCTAACTAGAAACAAATGCATATTATGGACAAAAGTGTTATTCTTGCGTTCAGTAAATATATAAATGTACACATATAATAATTTTCTAAATCGATGTAAAATTCAGGCCGACAGGATGGATGAATGGATGGATGAATGGATGGATGAATGGATGGATGGATGGATGGATGAATGAATGGATGAATGAATAAAATGTTACATAGTGCAGCTTACGGTTTGGGAGATATGGCGCCTACAGAGCGTTAACAGACTTAACAAACGACTTGCGAGCCAGATTAAAGTACTTTGCTCCCCTGCGCTAGAGTATCTCTTTGACATTTAACTGCTTGCTTAGCTACTTTTAGACAAGTGGACTCAGCTGTATGGTTTGGCTGTTGGAGGTTAACCTCTCACCTAAAGTTAAGGGTTAACAATGGAACTAAAATAACCCTAAAGGCTGTGTACTTTTGTCATTGTTTTTGTATTGTTAAATGCCATCAACTAGCAGTCATTTTTTTATTCACTTTTTTATAAATGCTCTTTTTATATACAGGTGTCAGACAACTCAACAAAATGTTTTCAATGGATGTAACTACTTACCTTTTCTATTTATTATGTTTACTAAGTTGGGTACTAGGTTGGGTGAATAATTGTCTATGTTGGTTCCATTATGTATGTTGGATCTGTTGTAACTGTTTCATCTTTTTACATTAAAAAATACCTCATCTATTATAATTCTTATTTCATTGTAAAAATTATTAGTCCATATTTAAACTGATGTGTAGACACCAGTATGACAGTCACCAGAGGTAGAACTTTGTCAGCTGCTAAAGGCATTATAATTGTAACTGGTTATGCTTAATTTACAAGTTAGGTTCCAGACAGTCCCTTTGAATGTCTTTCCTTATATTTATTTCAAGGTGGACAGTGATCATCCATATATATGACCTCTTTCCAACTGAAAGGTCCCCCTTGCAAATAAATCATTGTTTTAGACGACATTAAGAGTGACACCCAATTGCAATTGAATCAGAGAAAAAGTGTAACTTAAATAATCTGCTGCACACCTGAAACTCATTTTGATGTCTGGAACAAGGTGACATCAATTCTTTAAAACAGTTCAGTTTGTGATAATGGTAATTTCAGGGGGGGTGATCTTTTGACGGTGGCCCCCTATTATATAACATTTTATATTTGTGCTTGACTATAGTGTTTGGATGGAAACCAACATGGCTTACACCCACATTTTTATTATGTTTTAATTGCCAATATCACTTCCATCCTCCTGCAATATTGCAATTTAGGACAATCTGATAGAATTGTAACTGCCCATGAATTGCGTTGACCCATGTGAATCATGCAGGGAGTTGAGCTTTATGTTGTCTGAGGTACCGTACGTCATGCTTTGCCTGTTTCAAATGTCAGATTTTTCACTGTCAGTCTGCCCTTATGTTTTTGCTGAAAACATTTTCACACATCTGATCTGGAGTGCGAACTGGCTGTATTTCCCTGACAAAATTGACATTGTAAATTTTGTCAGGGAAATGTCAATTTTGTCAGGGAAAAGGTAAAATCTTTAGAACAGATTTTTTTGGTAAGCTTCTCTTGAAAACGTGATGTCTGTTTGCAACGTTTAGATATTATTGTATTTAATCGGAGCAAATACTGTACGGTAGAAACTGCCTGCGTTTTCAGTGTACAGCATTTTAAACGGGCTAGAGCCACTATACGTCTGTAATAGTCCATTTTATGTTAACTAAATGTACCGTACATTGTCGCAGTACAACTGCCTCCAAACTGGTTGTAACCAGTAGTTGAGTTAATGTTTCCTTTCTATCAGCTTAAACTGGTCTGGCCATTCTCCTCTGCCATCAACAAACCATTTTCACCCAAAAAACTGCCGCTCATTAGATAATTAGTTTTTCTGTCCATTCTCTGTAAAAATCTCTGTAGATCACCACTTTCTGAAATACTCAAACCAGTTCGTTAGGCACCAACAACAATGCCACATTCAATGTCACTTCAACCACCTTTCTTCCCCTTTGTGATGTTTGGTTTGAACTTCAGCAGATCGTCTTGAACATGTCTACATTCATACAATAAATGCATTAAATTACTGACACGTGACTGGCTGATAAAATTTGTGTTAACCAGTTCAACAGGTGTACCTAATTAAGTGGCAGTAGAGTGTATTGTTCCAAATTAACAGGAATTGTGAAATTTTCAAGCTGGTGAAAATGGTAGGCTACTTACTATTTCAGAGACCAGCTTATAAAGCTGTAAAAACTGTATTTCCTTATAGTAAAAATTGTGAAATTCATTTATTTTGAGACCCACACTTGCCCATTGATAAACATTGTGGAATCACAAATCTCTGTTCAGATGGCAAAATAGGACAACATAATTAAACTTTTTATATGCATTGCTATTTTTTATGTAATGTTTGTATAACTCATAGGGCATAAGGGAAAATATATTTAGAATCCTCAAGATAACACATTATGTCTAGTAAAGAAATTAACTAACATTGAATACTGAATTTCTCTGTTTGTAACCCAACCACCAGCTGGATTAGTCCCAGGCAATCTCTAGGTATTTTTTGCAAGTTTTCGTAAGAATTATTACATTTTATACACTCACCAGACACTGATAGTCACATTTTAGGTAACTGTTATGTTCAGAAGGAACAAAATAAAACATTTCTACTTGGACGGTTTGGGATTCAATCTGTAAACCTGCTGGTTACCAATCAGGTGCAGTAGCCACTAGGCTACTGTTGCTTGCTGCAGCCTCCTGAGAACCTAATAGTAATGTGTAATTAATATAAATTAGTGTCATGTTTAAATTTGATTGGCTAATGTAAAAGAAAGGGCAGAGTTTATTTAACCTGGGTGGAACTGCTTAAACATCAGCCTGTGAGGCACCTTTATCCTTTCTGCATGTTTCTCCTCCGATAGAGCTCCACTCGGCCTGTTTTTAAGCAGGCTGGGAGTAGATGGAAACCAACCAAACTGTGATATTTGTGGTATGCCACAGCTCTTCTGTGGAACAGGCACAACAGTACATCTTAGCCTCTCCTGGACAATTCTCAAGAGATGACATCAAAGACACGCCATGCCTCTGACAAAAACAAGAAGGTCTAAAGCAGGGGTCTCTCCGGTCTTGGAGAGTTACCATACTGTAGGTTGTCTTCAACTGCAAATAATGTAGCCTCATTCAGCTCATAACCCAGCTAATTAGTAGAATCAGGTGTGCTACACTGGGGTTGGAGACCCCTAGTCTAAAGACATCACATGCCAGGCCCTCAAGAGGCAAAGTCCAGCAGGAATGTAGGTGTTATGATCCAGCTCCCGTAGGAGGGGCCTGGAGGACGAAACAGGAGGTAATGACCTAAACACCGCCATATAACTAGATGACTGGGTTGTGTAGAAGTAACTTCAAAAGAAATGTGTTGCTTTACTGCCATGAAGACGGACTGTTCACATAAATTAGCCAATATATTAAAATAGTGTTTTTCAACCCTCTCCTCAGAGAACACCAGACATTCCATGTATTAGATATGTCTGAGCTAGCACACCTGATTAAACTCATCTGCTAATTATCATGCCCTTGACTAATGAATACAGTGAGCTAGTTCTGCCACTATGGCTAAAATGTGGAACGTCTGTGTGCCCCAAGGTGAATTGAAAAATACTGCATTAAACATCCACCATGACTATATACTAAACTACTATCAGGCACGTCAACTCAACATTAAACTACCACCATCCAAAAAGACTACATCAATTATTTTTAAAGCTTCTGATTCTAGTTGCCAAGTGGTCAAACATCCGTTTTCTCTAAGCTCCATCCTAGTAGCATAATAAAAGTATCACCCAAGCTCTCTTCTGATAAAAAAAACATACATCCCTCCACCTGTGCTTCTATATTAAAATGGATGATCAACTTGCACAAGTATATTAGAAAAATCCTGAGTTAATTTTTCCTGCCAGTAGATGTGTATATTACTGAAAGTCAACCCATCTATGAATGACTTGTTGTGTGGTGAGGTTATCTGATAGGTGTGTGTGCACGTTACAGTGTAGTGAGGTTCTCTGATAGGTAGAACAGGCTGTATGCATTACAAGTTATGCAGCATAGATTACACACAGAAGACAACAGTCTATAAAGCCACAGCCGACCAGACAGACAACGGTATCTACTGTCTGTCTCACACAACTTGGCATAAGCCTCCCTGTTGGTAGACAGCCCAATATCCTGACCCAATCCCTGGGCCTGCTCCATCAGATGCATGTCGGACATTATTTCCGAAGTCATCTGACCGAACCACTGGGCATTCACCGCTGCTACGGATACACAGAGGAAGTACACGCCGATCTAGAGAGAAACGCAGAAAGAGTGTCAATATATGAAAGTAGCTGATTAGCAAAGAGCCCATTTGCCCAACCTTGTTACTGGAGGTCCTGTAGGTTATCTTGAACCCCAGTTGTGAGTAATTGTTGCTTTTGTTTAGCTAATTATCAGAATCAGGTGTGCTAAATTACTGTTGAAGAAAACAACTGCATGACAGTAGATCTCAAGTAACAGGTTTTGGCAGCCCTGGTTTAGGGGAATAATCAAATAAGTATTTGGGTCCCTGACAATGTTAGGGTTAGAGGGCACCACCAGAGCTCCTTGTGTACCTGGAAGGTCTCTCTGTCATCTAGCAGATCAACTGGGTGGTAGACAGCAAATACTGTCAGGTTTAGGAAGGCATAGAGGGAGCCCAGGTGAAGGTAGAATGGAACCAGTCTGCTTTGGATCAAACCAAACGTGTGTCTGTTTAGGTGGCTGTCCATAACAAAGCCTGGTCAAAACACACAGGACCCCTATATTATTACAGTTCAAGATGCTGTCCATAACAAAACCTGGTCAAAGCACACAGGACCCCTATATTATTACATATTTTTATTACTGTTCAGTCAAGAATACTTTACTAGCTTATAGTTCATGGTACTTACTAGATATGAACGTAACCCATATCTGCATGCCCCAATAAGTAGAGAGGAGAACCAGCTGTAGCAGTTTGGCCGTGAGGCTGGGATCCCTGTCAGTAGGCATACTCTCCCTTTACCTGTTTTGTCCGTCTTGGTGTCTGTCTGGATCCCTGTAAACAGACACACACAGACCCAAGTAGCTCACTCGGCTAGTAGGGAAACAGTTAGTCCTGAGGTTTATTAATTCTATCAAACAAACCCATTTTACATTCAATTTGGACATTTAAGTCATTTAGCAGACACTTTTCACTTTTTTAGTGACTTAATAGTAAATACAAGGACATCCCCCTGAGCAACTTAGGGTAAAGTGCCTTGCTCAAGGACATTTGGTAGTTGGAAATTGAACCAGCAACATTCTGACTACAAGTCTGACTCCCATGTTTACTTGAATCTGATTACACAGAGAAAGTATTTCTAGCAACTACCACACACACATGAGTGTGGGGTTGGAAAAGGCCTCATCCAAACAAAGACCCCAAAAGAAATAATGTAGAAAGGCCGAGAAATGGAGTCAAAAGTTGCAAGTACACTATGGCAGCCATCAGCCACCATCACCAATTAGCGGACCTCGGTCCAGGTCGGACCACGCACATTTTGAAAAGCAGCTATGGGAAGACCAAGATACTTTGTTGAAATGTACGTAGAAAGTCAGTGGAGTGGTCTAAGAAAATGACCAAACTCTGAAACCAGAGGCCTATATTACAAAGCAAGTTCAACATGCCCAGGATTTATTTTCATTAGCTGGCTTCACTAAGCCTAACAACCGCAATCCGCATAAGTGATGTCACAATGGTGGTTATCAATTCATTAAACCAACCCAGATTTTCCCAATCTAGCGACGAGTGCATTCACATACAAGGGGCGGTGTGCACCATATGACCAATTGCAGACATGGAAAATCTACCAGAGCCGCATATTTCACTGAAGAGTAAACAATCATTTTAGGGAAATATGATGAATATAAAAAATATTCTCGAGGCATAAAGCAACACAGTTGCTGCTGCCAAAAGCGGAAAGGAAAGCTGGCCAAAAAATTGCAAACTGCATAAATGCATCAGTTACAAGGCTCATCAATATCACTGCCCCTTCCTTAAGGCACAACTAGATCTAACTATAATTACAATTGAGTATACATTAAACCAATGTGTTGCTTAGATATATTTTGGCTGTTTCTTTTAGTTTCAGCCCTGGCAGTGTTAAGAGGTCTTGGTAGCAATACAAAAATCTATAGTATCCGTACCTTTCATAAAAATACTAAGAGAAAGCCAATGTTTTTTTTTAGTCTAGCCTAAATATTTGTACTCGCCTCAGGGACCCCCACTATTGTTGATATTGTAACTAGTGTTGATAATTGTAACTAGTGTTGATAATTGTAACTAGTGTTGATAATTGTAACTAGTGTTGATAATTGTAACTATTGTTGATATTGTAACTAGTGTTGATAATTGTAACTAGTGTTGATAATTGTAACTAGTGTTGATAATTGTAACTAGTGTTGATAATTGTAACTATTGTTGATATTGTAACTAGTGTTGATAATTGTAACTAGTGTTGATAATTGTAACTATTGTTGATATTGTAACTAGTGTTGATAATTGTAACTAGTGTTGATAATTGTAACTATTGTTGATAATTGTAACTAGTGTTGATAATTGTAACTAGTGTTGATAATTGTAACTATTGTTGATAATTGTAACTAGTGTTGATAATTGTAACTATTGTTGATATTGTAACTAGTGTTGATATTTTATCATCTCGACTTTAACCTGCTCCGGAGCAGCTTGGGTGTGCAGCATGGCGATGTAAACTGGTAACAGGTGAACCACCGTTGTGACCCTGAAAACCCAGGGTTCAAACTGAAGTTAGCTCACTAACCCCAAAATCAGCTTTGTAGTACAGGCCTCCAGCATTCTACCCCATTCATCCACACCCAAATAATGTGCAAATGAGTGTTCACTAAACATAGCCTGTATCCTGGGTCAACATAGGCCTAGACATAAAAAGTGGTGCATTTTGCGGTGATTCCGTGAGGACCTGTTGGGTGTTACACTCAAGATGAGGACATATTCCTGGCCACAAAGGAAATGTTGAAAGAGGGGGATAGATGTGAAATATACGGTGTCCATTTATAGTCTTTTTACTCGTAAGACAAATTAGAAACTCTGACATACTTATATTTATGATTACTTGTCTATTTTGCTTACTTTTACCATGTGTCTGTATGGATGAAAAAAATA
>JACXGM010037630.1:0-10000 GCA_016801145.1 Umbra pygmaea
ACACCCTGAGAGGACAGAGGGTACTGGTTTAACACCCTGAGAGGACAGAGGGTACTGGTCTAACACCCTGAGAGGACAGAGGCTCCTGGTTTAACACCCTGAGAGGACAGAGGGTACTGGTTTAACACCCTGAGAGGACAGAGGGTACTGGTTTAACACCCTGAGAGGACAGAGGGTACTGGTCTAACACCCTGAGAGGACAGAGGCTCCTGGTTTAACACCAATGACAAATTATAAAAAAGTGTATAGACAACTCTGCTCTATTTCACCTGAACACACACACACAGACACACACACACACACACACCCACCCACACCCACACCCGGGCCAGGTGTTCTCACTCTTCCTTAATAACTCTCTCTCTCACCCTTTGTGTCCCCCCCTCTCTCTACCTGCATTTGAAGTCACATGACCCAGCAGCCAGCAGCACGTTGTTAGGATGCCAGTCCAAACTGAGGATGGTGGAGCGGATCGGCTTCTTGATGTGCTTGCAGACCCACCTGGAAAATAACGGTTGAAATATGGTTGAAAGCAAAGTTTAAAATTAAGTTGAAATATGACTTGAAACAAAAAAGAAGGTCTAGATAAAAATTACATATGGATAAAGTTGATATATGGTTGAAACTAGGGATTCTCATATTGACCGTTTAACCGTTAACCGAAAGTAAAACATTTGACCGATTAATACTATCAGTTAAATGGTTTAGAAGTTTTTTATTTTTTACGTATATATAGTTTATATTTGTTAAATCACGTGGCGCGTTGACATAAGCAACCAGAGCCTGGCGCTTCATTTTGAAAGGTGGGGGGAGATATAGGTAACGAGAAGCGAAATATACCGGCTGCCTGTTTTGCGTCTGCAACGCGTTCTTCATTTAAAATGACAACCCTTGGACATTTATGATGACTGTGATATTAACTTGCTCTTTCATTTTTTCATGTAGAAACGTATAACACTATCGTATTGTGAGGCGTATATTATTTTATCGGCTATAATTCATCATGCTCCTGATGCATTATAGCCGACAAAATAATGTTACCTTAAAAACACCACACTCAGTGATTGACAACACGCACTTTATTTTCAGAGAGGACCGTAATTATTTACGGTCATTTTACGGTATAATTACGGTCATTTCAATGGAATGGGTGCGCTTGGCTGATATTGTATAGTTAGTAACATAACGCATAGCAAGCGTTATCAACACTTTGTTTTGTGTTAATGAAATATAGCTCTTATTTGCAGTAGGCCTTCTGTAAGCAACAACCTTGTTCCAGATTGTCACCGACTGTTTTCATTCTATAATTTGACAACTCGGTAAACACTGCATCAAGGCTACTTTCCTTTGATTGACAACAGAAAGTGAAAACGTCTACGACAAATTTTCTGCGACAATTTTTTTGGTTGGTGTGGACGTTACGCCAGTGTAGTTTGGTGAAACCAAACATCGACACAGCTTTAGTATAAAACTCACTACCGGTAGTTTCAACTTATCGTTTAGTGTGGAGTTTGCACCCGAGTGAACTTATACGCAAAGCTGGTGCACCCGGCAGCTGTTGTTGATCTGTTCTGTATGCTGTTTAGACATTAAAACAAATCCGTGAAAAAAATGTTTGTATATTTAACGGGTTACAGACACTCGTCACTTTACATTTTTATTTAAAGTCAATTGAATCTTATAATTTTATCAGTTAACGGTTAATAATCGGATAACGAGTTGCGGTTGTCGGTCGGGAAAATTACCAAAAATGAGCATCCCTAGTTGAATTGTAAATGGTTTTAGGATATATGCATAAAACATGTAAAGTGATTGGGTTTAAATAAATATTTTTACAATATTTAATAAGGCAATCAGAAAATCTGACCAGTAACTGAATCTACAAGCAGACAAGCTTTTTAAAGAAATCATTTGTCCATGAGCAAGGCAGTTATCCCTCAGTACTCCTGTAAGTGGCTAAATTACTTCAGTTTAACCAGGTCCAACCACAGTAGTGTCGCTATTCTCACCAGTCATTCTCCTGCTCAAAATAGCAGATGGAGATGAGTCGTGAGCCGCTTCCCACAGCAAATTTGTTTTCCCGAGGGGACCACCGGACACAGCGAGCAGCCCGGTTGATCCGAAGGATGACCAGCGTGGGCTTCCACACATCCCCCTTTAGAGACCACACGTAGGCGTTACGGTCCGTCCCACAAGTCACAATGCGGTTGCTGTCCGGGGCCCAATCAATACCTGAGAAGAAAAAACAGAAAAAGAACTCCATATTCACTGGATTGGTTGAACAGTACCCTCGATCCTAACTCCTCCTCCATATTCACTGGATTGGTTGAACGGTACCCTCGATCCTAACTCATCCTCCATATTCACTGGATTGGTTGAACAGTACCCTCCATCCTAACTCCTCCTCCATATTCACTGGATTGGTTGAACGGTACCCTCGATCCTAACTCCTCCTCCATATTCACTGGATTGGTTGAACAGTACACTTCATCCTAACTCCTCCTCCACATTCTCTGAATTGGTTGAACAGTACACTCCATCCTAACTCCTCCTCCACATTCACTGGATTGGTTGAACAGTACACTCTACATCCTAACTCCTCCTCCACATTCACTGGATTGGTTGAACAGTACACTCCATCATAACTCCTTCTCCAGAACACAAGCTGCCCTTGTATATTCATCCGTGTGTGTGGGCCCCTTAATTTCTCCTGGGTAAACACAGCAGAAAAACAAACTGAGGTAGCCAGTGTTGTCCTACCTGTCACCTGTCCGTTGTGCTCCTTCAGCTCGTGTATCTTCGTCCATTTGGCCCCGTCCTTCTTATATACATGGACATCATGGTTGTTGGGACACAGAGCAATCTCTACACACACACACACAAACACACACAACACAACTTCACCATGGTGTGTGTATTAAGAGAGGTGTGTGTAGCTGTATATGGTGGGAAGCAAGGTCAGACTGCTATCAAAAAACGTATTTGCAAATACATAATACCAGGTGTGTGTTTGGTTGACTGTGTGCATGTGATGTGTGAGCTGTGTGTGGAGGTGTGTGTGTGTGTGTGCGCTTCTTGTCTCAGAGTAACCTTGGTTCAGAAGTTAGAATGACTCAGAACTCTGCACTGTGTTTGTGTGTGTGTGGGGTTGTGAGTGTGTATGCACAAGTGGTTATGCATTCACTTAGCAGCCACACTGACATGACACAAAAAATTCAGATCATGACCAAATATGGAGTACATTTTCCTGAGGTTGCTAGAGCACAAAGACTTCTCTTTTAGAAGCTCAGTACGCCTGTCAGAAACCACCCTCTAGCTAAAACAGGAAACAGGAAATACCTCCAGACTCACTGAACCACTTTAACTTAATCATGTTTCCATGTTAGCATATTAATTTCCAGTACAAATCTGTTTTAATAAATTACTAGAACAGGTTTGACTGGTACAAGTAAGTCCTACAGACCAGTGTTTCTCAATCTTAGTCCTGAAGACAAAAGAGATGCACATTGCATCTAAAAGACATGATTTCACAAACAAACTCAACATTAATCCTTTGGTTGGATCAGTGGTGTTTGATTATCGACCAGGATTAAGACACACTGCTCACGAATCGGAGAAAATTCTTTACTCACGGGTCCGGTCCTTGTTCCAAGCATGGCAGCTGATTGGCTCAAGCAGAAAACTGTGGTAGGCCATGACAAGTCAGGACTTAACAAAACCAGGAAGTGAGATGACCCGAAGACAGTGGCTGTGGTTCCTGTTTAGTCAACAGACAGTTTTTACAGTACCTACTTCCTGAAAGTGACACAGTAATAGAATAGATGCATTGTATTACTGAAACCTTAAGGCAGAGGTTAAGCCAGAATGTTTTACAATTACTGTCATCACCGGACAATACAACATCAAATGGTCCTCAACTGATCCTCAACCCAGACTGAAAACGATCTTAAAAAGCACTGCATAATTTTGTCAGCATCTGCGGCTCACACACATTGTCTTCAATGATCTCCGATGGCATGACAGCAATGACGCAGGTCAAACACAAGATGCGACTCTATGAAGCCGCTAAATCTAAGACCCAGTCTGATCATTGTAATGCGCATCACCAAGAAGGCATGTGTTCTTTAGAGTGTGTGCGCGTTCATGAAACCCTTGACTCTACACATCTGTTTTTCCAAGAAAACCAGTTAACTTTTTGCCGCTGGAACCAGACTTCTTACTGTCTGGTTTGCTTGGAAGTTGTTGACTCCTCCTAAACTAAAACATGGATGTTTTGGGTCTCTAATATCCTCTGAAATTTCTATTATGTTTCTATATTAATGTAAAAAGTTTTTGTTCCTTAAAAATGTTTCTGATTCCGTCAGCCTGCCCGTCTGCTCGTAGTTCAACATGTCTAGACTTAATAAGTGGCCCGACTTACCCTAAGGAGTTCCGACACAGAGAGAACAGCTCGCGGACTCTGGACAGTCGACGCGAAAGCTACCGACACGAGACTGACAGAGGACGTACAAGGCAGCAGATGTCAGAGCGACGGAGACGCGCTTCCTCGAAGAGAGGGAGGGTCCATTCGGGGAAACAGAAACTTCTGCAGGGGTGGAGGAAGGGGCGTGGCCAGGCGGGGGGCTTCTGCAAATGACTGGGCAAGTGTTGTTTCTTTACATGGTGGAAAGGGACTTCTGTCAAAACTGGATTTGAAGCAAAACATTCAGTCAATTTTTAATCTTCCAACAGTTTTGTAGAAGCAATAAACCGGTGACAAGCCTTTGCAGTTCTGTTCAGTCCTTCAGGCACAGTTACCCCCAGACACACACACAGAGACAAGACAGACGGTTGGTGGTAGTTTCCTCTTTATTTAGTCCTGTAGTCATACAAATATCCATCCTTCATGTTACAACATAAGGACACCCTACTAACCCCCAGCACTGAGGTGTGAACTAGCTCACTACCAAGGGCTCAGGGTGCCATTTGTGCCAGCTCCAAAACAGCCCATCCTTTATGATAACTCGTTAAGTGCTGTAGCGAGATCGTCGCCATGCTGTCGTCGTAGTATCTTAGTGTTGTCGGAGGGCCAACAGCGTGCTGTGGTCATTAGTAATATTAGCCTTAGTAGAACCACACAGGACATGAAACAATACAGAACTGGGTCATCAGATTAACCTCTGAACTTTGACCCCTTATCCTTCAATTATAAACAAACAATCAACAGTGATGTCATACATGGTGTCAGCTCAGAGTGTGTGTGTGTGTGTGTGTGTGTGTGTGTGTGTGTGTGTGTGTGTGTGTCAGAGCGCTACAGCATGGTCAGACTGAGGTACTGCCACACGGTGATGGTTGCGGTGGCTGGCTGGTGCAAACTTCAGCTGTTCCTTTATATGATGCGCAGCCCTTGAATCGACGCCTCCAGACTCTGCAGGAGCAGTGACATCATATACATAAAAACACAGGAGCAGTGACATCATATACATACACACACAGTAACAGTGACATCATATACATAAACACACACCTGAACGAGCTTCACGATAGAGCCACATTTAGACTGTAAACATTACATTATTACGCATTTCAGGCACAGCTGCATGAAAGTCTTACATCTTGATTTCTTTTTCAATTTTATGTTTTAGAATCCGTAACAATAACATAGGGGAAAACACTTCCTGTTTTTCCACTGCTTTACAAATGTATTATAAACATATTTAAGTTTTATTTTTCTTAGAAAATATTTCAAACAAAACCAACGTCACCTTACAATGAGTTAATGTTTTCAAAGAAACTATCGAAAACAGACTGAAATTCTATTTCTAACTCAGTCCATTTCATTGAACTATTAGTAATTCACTCAATTTAATTTGACAATTTGTCATTCTGTACATTCAACTGTAATTTAAGAGAATTGGGTCAAGGGGTCTGATTACATGCACAAGGCAGTTTCTGGAAAGCACCGATATATAGGTAAAGTTGATAGATTTTTGCAAGGCTGCAGACAATCCATATTCAGAACTAAATCACATTTAGACCTAAATGATAAAGTTAGAGGTCAGGGGAACGTCTTACAGGAAATAGAGTGAAAGATCGAACAGATGAAGAGACGTTACCTTAAGATCCCAGATGGTCATGGCTCCGTCGATACCGGTGGTGGAGAACTTACGGCAGTCGCTCTTATCACCTTCATAGATAGACACCTGACTGAAGGGGGACAGACAGACAAATTAACTTCTCATTTTCCACTTGAATTGACGATGTAAACCTATGCTTCCCAATAAAGCCCCTCAGAAGCTTGGTTATTAAAACGTGTATTGTTTATGTTAATTTGAAATTGTTTGATTTGCTTTTGGCAATGTAAATGAAAAATCCCCACGCTAATTATGCTCCCTTGAATTCAATTAAATAGAGTAAGGCAGAGATCAAAGAATAACATTGCATTTTAGCTCGATAAACAAACTAGGGTAAGGTTATCTTACAATAACTTTGTCCCTAGGCTATTGCACACAGCACAAGAGCATGGAACACCTTACACTCAAAGTCGGTCACGTGGGAGAGATTTCGCTTTTTGTCATTTAAGATGATAAATACAGGGGATGTAAACAGTGGTGTAATTGGTGGGTGATTGGTTTGTCTGGCAGATTACTTGTTTTTGCCACATAGTTCCCCTTACACATTATTTAAATTTAATTTGAATTGAGCAATCACCAATTCTTAGCTACCATAAACTCGATGTTCTACATTGAGGAAATCAGATGACACCGTTCCGTAGAGTGAGGTAAACACAACACAGTAGGATGGGAGCACACAGAGCCTAATGTCATAAAACCAGCTTTGGCTGTCAAAATGGAAAACGGTTCGGTTTGCTTCTAATACATCTGTATTTTTTGTAACAGTTCTAGTTTCAATCAGTGCTTTTACACAATGTCTGTTATTGTGACTGGATTACATTGTTTATACTCCTGAAGGATACTTCTTTTTTTCATGACACTTTCTTGGATAAAACAAAATGTTTTGACCCTCAGCTGCTCCAAAGCTAACCAATAAATCTCTTTCTGAATGTGTAACTGTTTTAAAATGAAATGCTTTGTGCCCAATGTTCTAATGCATATTAATGAGGCTAACCTGAAAATCAAATGCTATTTAAAAACATAAAACTGTTTGGAGAGACCGAAGGGTATCTTGTCCTATTTCAGACATCACTCAAGGCTACATCAGTAGATCGACTCCAGGGACATGTTGTGCACCAGAATGACTGGGTGAACAAACCGGTACAACAGACCACCAGCAGAGGGCGCTAATGAAGTGCTGGTTGTGCACCAGAATGACCGGGTGACCTAACAGGTACAACAGACCACCAGCAGAGGGCGCTAATGAAGTGCTGGTCCAAACAAACTGGCATCTATGGCTGCAGGCTCCATTCATCTGGCATGTAAGGGGCTATTCCATTAGCCTTAAGGGTTGGGACTTTTGTTCAAATATTATTTCATAGGTTCCCTGGAGACATCTGTTCATAGCAGTACAGCACTTTACTACATAGTAAACGTGGCAAAACAATCTTCGGGCCTTTATGATTAACTCATATCAGAGACCGTAGTTTGAATCGCGTAATTCAAACATGGAATTCAACAAAACGAAAATATACGCCAATATTTTTCAATACTTCAAATATAGTCCTGTAATATTAATAATTGTCACAGGTAATTTACACTCTATATAGATATATGAAATGTCACATTTGTCTACCGAACTTAGCCAGCATTCCCCTCTATCAAATCATTTAAACGTTGAAATGCGCTTGATCGCTAACAGCTATAAACAACTGTATTTACTGTATTTTAAATTGGCCAAACAGATGATGCTTGTTTTTCTTCGCATCAGTTATCCAAATGCATATGACCATGTGTAGGCTACTATCTAAAGAGGAACAATGATGAATAACTATCATTTGTTTATCGGGGCTGGGAATTGCAAGGGAACTCACGACACGATTTTATCGGCACTCAAGTATCGTGATACGCATTGCAATTCTCACGATTCTAGCGATTTGAATGTATTAAGTATAAATATTGCGATTTTCGGCTTATTTTCTTAATGAGAACATGCTAAACAGTTCACCTAAAGAAAACAAACTGCAAGAAATATAGAATACTATAATAAAAGCATGGCAATCATTTGCCTAAAACTTTCTAAGGGTTAAAATTTACAATGTGAACTGTGTGTCACGATTAAATTGACAAGGTACTCCATCAAAAACGGCACACCCCTATGATACACATATATCGTACATTTTCTCCCATCTCTATTGTTTATGTACCTAAATCGTTTTTGACTGTGTTCAAAGGCAGCTCTCAGGCAGCTCTCTCACTCAGGGAAAGTGATATGGCAGGTTATGGATCTGTCCATACAATACAGATATGTCATTGTTTCCCTTTAAGTTGATTTCTGAGGTAATGTTATTTTGTCTACTCGTTTAGATATTACATTGGCTAGACTCTTCTATTAATCCGTAAGCAGAGTCGGTGTTTTGCCTGGTTAATTGTATTTGATAGAGTATTAACATGACAAATACCTAAACACATTCCATGAAACAGCCTTTCATCTACGTGTCCGAAAATAATTACATTAATCATACTGAAAATAGCCTATGGGGCAATACATGTGCAAACTCTATATTACAGCAGTATTTTCTATATTTTAGGTTAGGTTGTAGACTTTGAATGTAACATTGTCCAAATACTTGTTCGGTTGCAGATGGAGTTCAAATGGGTGAAACACGTAGTTGAGCAAACCACTTCTGCCTGAGTAGTGGTTCCCAAACATGGGTACTAGTGCCCCTGGTGGTACAGAAACCAAAAAGGTTTGGTAACCACTGGCCCAAGAGTGTTTTTATGGAGGTATGAGATGAAAAGTGGAATCACAAAAAATAGATATCACAGAATTTAGAAAACAAATATCAGAATTGACAAAAAAAGAGATTTTATAGAGCTCTAGAGCTTCCAAATGTATCTTTGTCCATAGTCTGGCTATACTCTAGCTGATGTTTCAGTGCTGTATTCTTTTCAAGGAAAGGGAGCCAGACTTCAGCTACAACACAGTGGTATCCTGGCAACAAAAGAATGTGTACTCTAGCCTATCGGAGCAGAGCGCTGGTAAAATTATTCACTATGCAACGTATCAAGTATTATTGAGAAACATTACAATTACTCCTGAATTATACTGTGTTTTATGGTTTGAGAAAATAACGTTTTGTCTGGTAACAAACGTTGTGGCTAGTGAACTAAAGGGTTAATTATGAGGCTTGGTCTTGTGGTTAGGTGCAAGGTAAGAGGCCCTATCTACCTAAACCAACAGTTGATGGCCTTAAATACAATGATACGACAAAAAATAACTGGCCCTAGATTACACTCAGAAAATCAGCACTTCGCTGCTAACATAGGATCCTGTAGGAAACACTGGTTAACTAGTTGAACGACATCCATCCATCATGTAGGAATATTCTGTGTGAACCCACGTGATGCTGTTCTGGTGCAGCGTTTCCAGGGCGGTGTTGCGGTCCTCGGTGGTGGCCCTCTTGTCCATGTTCCTGAAGCGCTCCATGGCCGACATGTTTCTGGTGACGGAAGCTTTAGGAAGGTCCAGCTTGGAGACCAACGTCAGGGAACCGCCATCTTCGCAACGGAACAACATAGGGCAGCAGTCATGACCCTAGAGATCAGAACAAACATACAGTTAAAGCAAACCAGGGCCCATGATAGTCAGTGGTTCGAGCCTGACAGTGGGTTCTCCGACTTTGCCCAGACCTCCTGCACAAGGCAGCGGAAATTGGCATAGCGGTGCTCGAGATTTGGGATAGATAAGTCAAATTATCTACCTTGCCACGTCGCTCTCCAGCGACTCCTTGTGTCCAGATTGTGCGCCTGTAAATTCAATCACGGAAGTATAGTTGGTGATTGTAATCATCCCGTGCATGATCTGACAAAAGGCTTCTGTGTTGGATGAGCAGTGCGAAAATAAT
>JACXGM010037631.1:0-11051 GCA_016801145.1 Umbra pygmaea
TTCCTAACCCTGGTTTTTGTCTCCTTAATGATAATTCCGATATCAGTCTAAAGCAAATTCAGTTCAAAATGGTATTCGCGGGGTTTACCTCTGCGAAGAAAGCAATTTTGAGAAACTGGTTTGCTCCGGATATGTGCATAAAATCATTTTGGATTCATAGCCTTGTCAACATCATAAATCTTGAACACACGACTGCACGACTCAATAAGGCGCGTCCTGCAACTGTACAGGCTTGGAACTCTTTTTTATCCAGGGCAATCTCTTGGACCAGGGACAATTGCTAGGCAGTCATTGGACTCCAATCGCCGGTCCTGTTTTTGTTACCTTATGTATTGTCTTGCCAATGTGCTGTTTCCCTTTTTTTTCTTTTTTTTTCTATCTTCTTCCTTGTACTTCGATTTTTTGCTTATCCTATGTAGTCTCGTATGATTTTGGATATGTCTGTAACCCTCCCCCCCCTCTCCATTTGAAAAACAATAAAAATTGTTGATCACAAAAAAGAGTACTCGAGCGAAATGTCTCAACCAACCATAAGTGAGGAGGTTGGTAGCCAAGAAGACCAGCCAAACCTTCTACATCCCTGCCCGTACCTGGAAAGATTTTTCGAGGTGGTTGGATGCAAGAACAACTCCTTTTGAATGTGCTGCAAGCTCTGAGCGACCAAGTAACATGAGCTAAAGGCTTTAGGGTAGTGCACTTTAGGCCCCTGGCACGGCCTAAGCTTATGTCCTTAATGGCATTTTTTCCCCCTACATTACTTTTACTTTTATACTTTAAATAGTTTTGAAACCAGTACTTTCACACTTTTACTTGAGTAAAAAGCTTGAGTTCATACTTCAAGTTCTACAAAAGTATTTTAAAATCCTAATATCTATACTTCTACTTGAGTAATGAATGTGAATACTTTTGACACCTCTGACCTAATCACCTTTTGATCCCGAGCACCTAATCACCTCCTGATCCCGAGCACCTAATCACCTCCTGATCCCGAGCACCTAATCACCTCCTGATCCCGAGCACCTAATCACCTCCTGATCCTGAGTACCTGGCTCTGCTCTGCACCTGGGGTTGATTGCTACTTTCCCTTTATAGGGAAAGCGCTGGCAATCAGTCTCCGCCAGGTTATTGTACTACCAACTTTGTTTTTGTCTCCTGCCTTTTACTATTATAGCCAGTCTTAGCACTGTGCTGTTATTTGTTTTTGAGTAGCTATTATTGCCAGTCTGTGCCCTTATTATTCAGAGTTGCCATTATCTTATCCTGGTTCTCCATGTCTCCATTTCCAGAAACTATCTTTGCTGTTGATCATATTTGCTGTTGGTCATCACTCACCTTATTCCTCTCCAGCCATCCAGACCTCACATCTCCTGTGCCCTTGGTCATAACCTACCCCTCCTCTTCATCAGCCCTCCGGATGCCAACCACTAACCATCACCCACCTGGTCTCCACTTACCTGGTCTTTGCTCTCCTGGTCCAGCCACTATATTCAGTCATCCAAAAACTGCTTACCATTATTCTGACATATTATCCTCAATAGTATCTGAGGTTTTTTCTCAGTTTTTTCTCAGTCTGTATCCATACATATCATTTTTGTACATCTGGATGACATTTAGATTTTATCCCCTAATCTGTCTATTCATGTCCGATATGTCTGCCAGGTCCTCCTTCGTATGTTGGAGAACCGCCTGTTTGTGAAATCGGAGAAGTATGTCTTCCACAAACAGTCCACCTCGTTCCTGGGATGCATTGTGGCAGAGGGACAAGTCAAGATGGACCCCACTTATGTGTCTGCTGTACTGGATTGGCCGAGACTGAAGAACAGTAAGAAACTGCAATGTTTTTTAGGTTTTGCTAACTTCTACAGAAGGTTTATAAGCAATTACAATCAGGTGGCCGCAACATTAATTGCCCTCACCTCCATGGCTTGGTTGTTCACATGGACCCCAGCAGCTGACCAAGCTCTCCGAGAACTCAAGCATCAGTTTACATCCACAACTGTTCTGTCTCAACCTGACCCTACTTTGCAGTTCTTTGTGGAAGTAGACATATCTAATTTGGGGATTGGCGCATTGTAATCACAATGGTCCCAGATGGATGGGAAGTTACACTAGAGCTGACACGACGCGTCAACGTCATCGATGAAGTAAATACGTTGATTAGCCAAATGTACCGTCAATTTGCCATACTGATATTATACTGATATGATGTCAAAATCTTGCCCAAGGGCTTCAAATTTTGGGAGTTTTTCAAACAAAGTCCCACAATCTAGTGGTATGTAATATATGTAAATCACAATGCTCTTGCATTCGCTTCCACAAACGTTTGTCTCTCATTATAGCTATAGGGAAGGACATAAACTATTGACATTTGTAATAAATATTACATGTTCTTGACCTACAATATAAATAATGTTCTTCTGAATATGTAGGAGCATTTACTTTTCTATATTTGGTATTGCTCTTGAAAAATACTTTAATTACTTAATTTATTTTGTTGTTAGCTAAAATGTAGAATTCACTTTATTCCTAAATTATTTTTTATTCCTAAATTCAGATATTTCTTTCTAGATATTTTGTGTTAAAATTTGTAAAACCAGTTAAGACTGGGCTATTTTTGTTGTGCATACTGTTTGGTTTGAAGAGATGATTAAATAAAATGTTGAAATATTATTTAGTATACACCTTTTCTGTATTTTAAATAAATGTTATTATAATTCTAATAATAGTAAAAAAATACACTTTATTGATATATTAGTCGTTAGATTGATCAAAAAAATAATTGTTAGATTATTGTTACACAAATAATCATTAGTTGCATCTCTAAGGTAAACCCATGTGCCTTCCTATCCTGTCTTTTGTCACCTGCTGAGGCCAATTATGACGTGGGGAACCAGGAGTTACTGGTCGTAAGAGTCACCTTGGAGGAATGGTGCCAAAAGAACCTCAAGTATGTGCACTCGGCTAAGCGCCTTAACCCACACCTGGCTAGGTGGGCGTGGTATTTCAATCATTTCCAGTGCACTCTGACCTACAGGCCCGGAACCAAGAACGGCAAGCTAGATGCCTTATCATGGGTCTATGCAAAGGAGAAGGATGAACAACCGCTACCTGACACCATGGTTCCCAGCCAGCGCATCATAGGCGCCCTCACCTGTAGGATTGAGGAAGATGTCAGAGAAGACTTGAGAACTAGTCGCGGTCCGGGTAATGTACCACTGGATCGCCTGTATTTTCATGAACCTATTAGACCATCTGTTCTCCAGTGGGTACACACCTCAACTTTTCCTGTCACCCAGGTATTTCCTATACTATGGCTTTCCTTAACAGGAGGTTCTGGTGGCCCACTATGAAGATGGATGTTGTCTCTTATGTCACAGCCTGTCCTGTCTGCGATAATAAAGGAACGACTTAACAAAGTGCTGGTCTGCTACGCCCTTTGCCCATCCCTAGTCGCCGCTGGTCTCATCTTGCCTTGGATTTTGTCATGTGAATGCCGTTTTCTGAAGGTAATACCGTTATCCTGCTTGTGGTTGATAGATTCCGGCCGATTTGCTAGTTCCGGAGATGTTTCAACAATAGGGACTGCCTTTGGATGTTGTATCTAACCGTGGACCTCAGTTCACATCAGCGGTCTGGAAGGACTTCTGCCTGGCCCTCAGAGCTGCCATTAGCTTATCATCGGGATACCAACCTCAGACCAACAGCCAGGCAGATCGCACAAATCCCAAAATGGAGTGGGTTACGCTCACAACACCTTGCCAACATCTGCCACAGGTATGTTGCCATTTTAGTGTATGTTGTATCAACCACCTCTATTCCCATACCTGGAGAAGGACCTGTCGGTGCCCTCTGTCCAGGCCCAAATCCGACAATGTCATCAGACTTGGAATCGGGCGCTGGGGGTACTGCTCAGGTCCTTGGACCTGTACCAGTGCCAGGCTAAAAACCTCCCTATTAAGACCAATACATACAAGCTCCTGTCCGGTTACTTGGATCCTTTTGTCATTGTGAATGTCATTAACCCTATGTCTGTGAATCTTACACTGCCTCCTTCCCTCAAGGTCCATCCTGTCTTTCATGTCTCCTGTCAGAATCCTGTCCGCCTGTTGCCTCCTACTCCTCGGCTGCCACCGTCTCGCATCATCAACAGTGGTCCAGCTTACATGGTCCGCCGCCTCTTGTATGCCCGACGCAGGGGTCATGGGGTGCAGTTCCTTTTGGACTAGGAAGAGTATGGTCCCTAGGAGAGGAACTGGATCCCTCGTGGTCAGATCCTGGATGCCGTCCTTGTACAGGACATTTGCCGCTGGAAGCCGGCTGCTTCAGTTGGCGTCCCTCGGGGGGGGGGGGGGTCCTGTCACAAACCCGCCCTCCTGAGCCTGTTCTATTCCTGTGCTTTCCTGTCCGTATGTTTTCTTGTCCTGGGTGTTCACCTCCTAATCCTGAGCAACTAATCACCTCTTGATCCCGAGTACCTGGCCCTGATCTGCACCTGGGGTTGATTGCCAGCACTTTCCCTATAAAAGGAAGGCAGCAATCAGTCCCTGCTGGGTTTTTGTACTACCCAGTGTGTTCTAGTCCTGTGCCTTTTACTATTATAGCCAGTCTGAGCACTGTGCTCTTATTTGTTTTTGAGAAGCTATTATTGCCAGTCCTGAGTACTGCCCTTATTATTCCAATTTGCCATTATCTCACCCTGTTTCTCTGTGCCTCCATTTCCAGAAACTATCTGTGCTATTGATCTGGTCATAACTCACCTGTTCCTCTCCAGCCATCTGGACCTCACATCTCCTGTGCCCTTTGTCATCACCTACCCCTCTTCTGCATCAGCCCTCCGGATGCCAACCACTAACCATCACCCACCTGGTCTCCACTCACCTTGTCTCCCCTCTCTGGGTCCAGCCATTACATTTGGTTATCCCAAAACTGCTTATCATTATTCTGACCTATTATCCTCAATAAATAATATTGTTATCACTCACCTTGTCTTCATCTGCATTTGGATTCACCCTCGGTTCCTAGCCTGGGTCCTAACAAGCATTAATAGTTTTTCATTATGGCAATCTCAAACTATTTCTTTGGATATTGCTATTTAGGCAGAAAATACAGCATTATGACTTAATACAGACTTTAAATAAGAGACCAGTGTCTCTTATTATAGTTTATAGTTAACCTAAAGTAGAAGACCAGTCCAATGATCCCAGTGAGTAACAGAACACTCAGTAGACCCAGACACACTACAGACACTCCAGCAGGTCTCCTCATGATTATAGTTTATAGTGAACTTACAGTAGAAGACCAGTCCAATGATCCCAGTCAGTAACAGAACACTCAGTAGACCCAGACACACTGCAGACACTCCAGCAGGTCTCCTCATGATTATACTTTATAGTGAACTTACAGTAGAAGACCAGTCCAATGATCCCAGTCAGTAACAGAACACTCAGTAGACCCAGACACACTACAGACACTCCAGCAGGTCTCCTCATGATTATAGTTTATAGTGAACTTACAGTAGAAGACCAGTCCAATGATCCCAGTCAGTAACAGAACACTCAGTAGACCCAGACACACTGCAGACACTCCAGCAGGTCTCCTCCACCAATGAATTTGTTCTGAATCACAACAAAATACGAATTATTTTGATTAATAATAAATGTATGACAGCAAAAGAAAATGCTTGGGAGTTCAAAATATAAACACTTTTCTACAGTATGAAGGTGTTAATTATATTAAGGTCTGTGTTTTTCATTGTCAGTATGTTGATACCTGATACTACAACACCAACACCATTCTTTTTAATGGGCATGTTGGAATATATGTTGTCATCCATCTCCATGGTGTCTTTTATCTAAAACAAACAAAAAAATACTTTTGAAAAACAAAATTTTATATTTTATATACAGCTCTAAACAAATAGTAATGGGCCCACTACATTTTTTTCCTTAAATTTTGAAAAAAAATCTAAATATAACCGGTTTTCCAGACCTGTTTAAGTAAACACATACATACACTCACCAGCCAATTCATTAATTTACTTTTTCATTTACTTTGAATGTGACATGGTTGTTTGTGCCAATAGAATAAAAAATATAATTAAGAAACTGCTGATCTAATGATATTTTCCCAAAATAATAATCTCTAGGGTTTACAGAAAGTTGTCAGAAAAAGAGAAAATATTTAGTGAGCAGCAGTTCTCTGGGCGAAGAAATGCCTTGTTGATGGCAGAGGTCAGATGAGAATGGCCAGACTGGGTTGAGCTGATAGAAAGGCAACAGTAACTGAAATAACCACTAGTTACAACCAAGGTACCCAGAAGAGCATCTCTGAACACACAACATGTCAAACCTTGAAGAAAATGGGCTACAGCAACAGAAGACAACAACGAGTTCCACTCCTGTTAGCTAAGAACAAGAAATTGAGGCTGCAATTTGCACAGGCCCACCACATTGGAACAATAGGAGATTGGTAAAATGTTGCCTGGTCTGATGAGTCTTGATTTCTGCTGCAACATTCGGATTGTAGGGTCTGAATTTGGCATAAACATCATGAAAGCATGTATCCATCCTGCCTTGTATCAATGGTTCAGGCTGGTGGTGGTTGTGTAATGGTGTGGGGGATATCATTTTTGGCACACTTGTGCCCCTTACTACCAACTGAGTGTTATTTAAATACCACAGCCTACCTGAGTATCGTTGCTCACCATGTCCATCCTTTTATGACCAATGTGGGGTTCCAAACATCTGACTACAAGACTAACTCCCTAACCACTGAACCATCTGACGCCTATACAGGGACAAATTTACCAAAAATACACATTTTGTCCATAGTATACATTGTTTGCTAGGTAGATATTGTGAAATGTCAATATTTAGCTACACAAATTATTTTCTATTACTTTGTTTTTTAACCCCTGGATCCAATATGCTAGATCCTAAAGTTTATTAGATCTAAAACTGTTTGTTTTCATCAGTTACGAGCAAGTTTGAAAGACTGAATGTTTTTGCAGGATTGACAACTTTATTTTTGTTTTGGCTAGGGCATAGATGACGAGTCCACCAAGGCAGCCATTAAGGACACTACTGTTGGGATCAAATACCACGCTGCCAGGGAGGACCCACAGGACACAAATGTCCTTGAAGGTGTCGTGCTGCAGGAAGTACCATGGCACTTGCTGTCTCTATGTTGTTTGGCCTGATGTACACAATGAACTCTGCAACACCTTTTTGATGTGGAACTGAGACAAACTTTCTAATACATTTCAAAATAGACTCTTTCAGTACACAGACAGTTTTGCTGTCACTCAGGAACTCGGCTACACAACAAAAATAATCCAAAAATGTATTTTTGATACAGTTGCAAAGTTAACTAAAAAGCAGAATTCCACAAATGAAATAGGACTACATTTTGGCAGTAAGGAATTCATGAGCTTTTTTGATGAAAATATCATTACCATTAGAAAACAAATCACAGAATCCTCCCTTAAAAAGCCTTTATCTCCTAAACTCACATGTTCTGAGATTAGGTCAGGATGTTGGTTTAGGAAGGACACTAGAATGTTTTTATCCTGTATCCCTTGAATCTTTCACTAAAATAGTAAATGCCTCAAAGCCTTCCAGCTGTCAAAAGGACACTATTCCCAAAAAAAATGATAAGAGTTCCTCCCTGTGCTTGGCTCGCAAATGCTAAAAATAATAAATTGCTCTATAGTTTCTGGGTGTTTACCAAAATCCTCAAAATTGGTTGAAGTGAAGCCACTCTTAAAAAAACCTTGAACCAGAAAGGCTAAATAAATACTGGCCTATTTCAATTATACCATTTCTCTCAAAAATATAAAAAATAGTGGTCGCCCAGCAACTCAATGCATTCCTAAAGGCTAATAATACTTACGAAAAGCTCCAGTCTGGGTTTAGACCCCATTATAGTACTGAGACTGCACTTGTAAAGGTGATAAACAACCTCTGAGTTTTATTCGATCAGAGCTGTGCCTTTGCTCTTGTGCTTCTGGGCCTGAGTGGTGCCTTTGATACAATTGATCACACCATTCTTCTAGACAGATTGGAAACCTATATCGTTATACGTGGACATGTTTTGGCATGGTTCCGATCCTATCAATTGGAAAGATAACAGTTTTTATCTGTGGATGGTCCAATTCTGTGGAATGATCTGCCAACCCATGCTTGCTTGCTCCTGCCTGAGGATTTCTTTGTGCAGGACCATGTCTCTTGTCCCCCCCTGTCTCAGCCCCAGATGTTATGCTGCAATAGTTTATGTGTCAGGAGACTAGGATTTTTCAGTTTTTTTCTCAGTCCCCAGAGGCAGATTATATATTCATTTTGGGGTCAGAGTTGTTTCAAGGTACTAGACCCAAGGTACGCCCATCATGTTTCTGATGTCATGTTCAGTATAGGAGGACCCAAACACTTGGAACATGCAACAGGACCATGTGGCCTGATGACTCCTTCCTATCTCCTTCCTGTCCCCATCCTGTGCCCAACACGCTGTGCTGGTGCCCACGTCACTGTTGTTGGTGATCACATTTCCACCGGGTGACACCAGCTTTACATCTCAAGGGGGCTTTACATTCTCCCTTCAGAAGAACACCAAACTGTGTTGATGCTACACAAAGCATATGGTCACAGCCCACCCATTCTTATCTTTATTGTTGGACAATAATTGAACACTGATAAACAAAGTGACCTTAATACAATGGGCTGTGTACCTTCAGATCCCCCACCCGGTACAACCAGAAGAGGATTGTCCACCCCATTGAGTATGGCCTATCTCTAGGTTTCTTTTTGTATCCCACCTACTAGGAAGTTTTTTCTAGCCACTGCATCACAGTCCGCCATCACCCCCTAGTGGTCCGCAAAATGATGACCTAAACTTGGCAAGTGTTTATAAAATCGTCATTTATTTAAGACAGTTATAAAATCGTCACTTATTTAAGACAGTTAACAGTTCTTGCCATTCTGTTTTAATAACGTAAAAATTGATCGGTGGCTAAACCAAAGAGGAGTCAAAAGAAAAGCTCAAGCGTCCACTGAACTGAGTTTAAGCAGAAAGATTGTACAGAAAAACCAATGTCATTTTTTGAGAGAAATCTTCTGTGTTTTGTGGGATACATACATGCGCGCTCAGTCCACGAGGATTTTCACTTCTGTAAATCCCTTCCAACGAACACCACAGGAGAAGCGATCTTTGATACAATAAATGCCTTCATCGTGCATAATAACATTGACTGGAAATGTTGTGTTGGAGTTTGCACTGATGGTGCCACTGCGATGACAGCCAAACACAAGGGCATGGCAACGCGTGTGCGCAATGTTGCTCCATCCGCTGTGTCAACTCATTGCTGCATTCACAGAGAACAGCTCACGGTGAAAAAGATGCCAAGTTGCCTTAAAACTGTTTTGGACAAGGCAGTGAAAATAGTCAACTCAATTAAAGGCAAGGCCCTCAGCTCGCGTCTTTTTAAATTAATGTGTAAAGAAATGGGTAGTGAGCACACAAAACTTCTGTTCCACAAGTGCGCTGAAGTGCACTGGTTATCCCGTGGCAAGGTCCTGTCTCGTCTCTTTAAGAAAATTATTTCTGCACCAAGCTGATGAACTGTAAGATCGAATTCATGACTTTATGTTGCTTTCAAAACTAGCCTATCTTGCAGAAATTTTCAGCACGCTCAATATGCTCAACTTAGCACTGCAAGGAAAAGCGGTCACAGTCTTCACTGTACAGGACAAAATTAAAGGGGCCCGCACCAAATTAAATTTTTCGGTGCGCACGCATCAATCGCCGTGAATTTGACTGTTTCCCCACTCTAGCAGACTTTCTTCTAGAAACTGAAGAGACCCTGAGTGACGACACCGTCACGGCCATAAAGGAACATATACAAGGCCTTCACATGCAGCTGGGAAAATACTTTCCAGAGTTAGATGTGGACTTTGAGTGGATCAGAAATCCGTTTGGCGACATCATTGAGCAATGTACCAAGCTCTCAATACAAGAAGGCAATAGTCTTGTGGACATTGCATCAGATGGAGGTCTCAAAATGTCATTCAAACAACAGCCCTTAACAGACTTCTTGGCTCAGCTCCTTCCTGAACATCCAAAGCTTGCAGAATCTGCCCTCAAAGTGCTCATGCCCTTCCCAACTACATACAACTGTGAAGTTGGGTTTTCCACACTGGTTGGTTTGAAAACAAAACAGCGCAACAGACTAAACGTGGAGCCTGGTATGAGACTGAAACTCTCCTCTTTGGAGCCAGAAATTCCGAAACTGATGTGTAATAAGCAGCACCACTCGTCTCATTAATATTCACGTTAAATGTATATGTAATACATTTAAGTTTTACATGGAAATCTCAAAATATAAAATCCCCAGATAGATTAGTTTTTTAAAATGTACTAGTTTTGTTTCATGTGTAAAATCCAAGTAATTTCAGTGATATTGGACACATTTTTTCAGCATTTTATTGTAACCATAGTTACAACCATATACTTCCTATACCCACCACCTCAGTTTTAAACGAATGGCTCTTTGGAATGATATTAAGTGGGACCTAGGCTGTTACAATATGTTTCATTGCAGTCTTTTTTCACATGTGCAGTTTTGTTGTTCATATTAAGCTGCAACTCATTTCACATTTACTTTTTGAAATGAAATAAAATTCATATAATAATTTCTGATCATATCATTGCATTTGTGTTTGAATAATTCATTTTTGACTTGAAACAGTTGCATACTTAGGGAGCACTCTCCCGCCACAGGGAGATTTCTGCCCCCCACCACCCCCAAAAACTGGTTCACAAGTCTAAAACAATCACAGTTCACAAGTCCTATTGCTAGGTTATGTTATATATCTACAGAAAGCTTAGACACTTAGGAATGTAGCAAATGTCACCATTCTACAGTAGTTATAAGAAAATAATAACTTCCCCTCATAATGTGAGCTACGTGCCTTTTACACATGTGCCTCAAATTAAATGGAATGTAAAACTAGAAACAAGGCTAACACCGTCATTTATTGGGTTATATATACATGTCTTAT
>JACXGM010037632.1:0-11080 GCA_016801145.1 Umbra pygmaea
AGTGTGTCTTTGTCTGCTTGTGTATTCATTGAAATATACTGTACGTTGAACTAGAATTTAGACCAAAGTTTATCAAGTCCTCTGGGAGGCTATTAAATCACTGTATGATGACACATTTGATATTTCACACTCAGCAGCCAATCAGGGATGAGGAGCAGCATTTTGAGCACATCTAGATAATAATGATGCGAAAGAAGTCTGTTTTCTCACCTCCCAATATGTCATGTAAAAATTTATGGTTTGTAACCTGAGGTATAAGCTTTCTATACTGATGACTGGAGCACAATTGCAATGGGCATAATATAGCGCGGACCCCCCATCCCCTTGCTGCCTTCACTCTTCTGGGAAACCTTTCCACAGATTTTAGCATGTGTCTGTGGGAATATGTGACCATTCAGCCAAAGGGGCATTTGTTTGGTTAGGAACAGATGTTTGAAAAGAAGACCTGGCATGTAATTGCCATTCTAGTTCATCCCAAAGGTGTAAAATTGGGTTGAGGTTAGGACACTGTGCAGGCCAAACTGTGAATGCCAAAATCTTGGCAACATGGGCACAGTCTTGCTGGTAAAGGAAAGGGCCTTCCCCAAACTGTTGCCAAAATGCTGGAAGCGCCCAATCGTCTGAAATGCCTTTATATCCTATTGTATAATGATGACCCTTCACTGGAACTAAGGGGACTATAGTAGCTCAAATGCTGAAAAACAGCCCCAGACTATTATCCCTCCTCTACCACTAGTAGGGGTTTCCAGATACAATTAATGTTATTTGTATTTGTTTGCATTTTACGTTGGGGACTTAGGTGCTTTTATATCATTTGAACAGTTCAAGCCCAATGCCTGTCGCTATCAGGTTCAGGTGGTTTGTTTCTTTAGGCAATGCACAGTCAGACGCCATCGATCAGGGTAAAAATAATCAAAGGAAAGATCAATGGAAACAATCTTGAGTGACATCTGAAGAAAGAGGGAATGGGGAACAAATAATAACAGTCTACTTTATAGCCGGACGATCCATGTCCTGATAAATACTGTATGTCTCTAGCATACACTTCTCAACGTGCAACTTTTAGTTTTACACCAACTGTCATACTCTGCAACTCATAAAGTTCTTAGATTGATTTACATATCTTTAATGATTAAGTAGCATGTCATTTCGTTGATTTGTTCTAATCTAATCTGTTCGGGTATATGCTCTCATCTGTTATATTATTTGTTAAAGTTATGTGCAACCTTATTTTATGATTTGCAACCAAAGTTTATTATTTGATTTTGTGCGTGTATATACAGTAATACGTTATTGTAACCACATGATCTGAATTTTTTTCATATGATGCATGACCAAATTGCTCTCTTTTTGTGTGGCTTATGCCTAATCAGCGCAATGTAATGCGTGAAGAATAAAAAGGGAATAAAGTGATTATTCCAAAAACACACTCTGCTTGATTGTGTGTTATTTGAGGAAGTGAATGGAAAATGTAACAATCTATTACACTAAACCTTGTATTGTGTTTTTTGTTTCTATACAGTTTGTAATTTAATCAACTGGTCACAACACATTCAAGTTGGTTACAGTACTTGAATATCTATATATGATAAAAGAGTAGTTTGGTTTTCTTGATCATAGCTCCAGGACCATATATAGTTGTATGCAAATGTTTAGGCACCCTTGACAATATCCATGATTTTCATTTATAAAAAATTGGGTGTTTGGATGAGCAATTACATTTTGATCTATCAAATAACTGACACAGTAACATTACAGTAGTGAAATTAGGTTTAGTGGACGAACAGAAAATGTGCAATATATATCAAAATGAAATTAGACAGGTGCATATATTTGGACACCCCAACAGAAATATCACATCAATATTTAGTTGAGCCTCCAGAAATAACAGCCTCTAGACGCTTCCTATAGCCTGTAACGAGTGTCTGGATTCTGGATGAAGGTATTTTGGATCAATCCTCCTTGCAAAACATCTCCAGTTCAGTTACTGTAAGTTTGATGGTTTCCGAGCATCTAAAGCCGCTTCAAATCACCTCACAGATTTTCAATGATATTCAGATCTGGGGACTGCATAAATGCCAGAGTAGAATTTGAGCAGTATTTTGGGTCATTGTTTTGTTGAAATTTCTAGCACCTAGCAACTTCAACTTTGTGACCAATTCCTCTACATTATTCTCAAGTATCTACAACAACTTGCAATTGGCTACCTTAAATACCTTTTCTCATGATTGGATGCACCTGTCTATGAAGTCCAAGTCTTAATGAGCTCACCAAAGCAATTGTGTGTTCAAATTAATCAGTGCTCGGTACTTACAGGTATTCAAATCAACTAAATGACAAGGGTGCCCAAATTTATGCACCTGTCTAATTTCATTTTGATGCATACTGCGCATTTTCTGTTAATCCAATTAACCTCATGTCACTACCGAAATATTACTATGTCCTTCAGTTATTTGATAGATCAGAATGAAATTGTTGATCCAAACACTCAATTATTTATACATGAAACTCATGGAAATTTTTAGGGGTGCCTAAACATTTGCATAAGACTTTATATGAAAAGAGCTGGGGGGAAGTTATTAGGTCAAAACACTGAAATCCCCTTTGCGTTTAGCTTCTGCCTCCATTATTAAAAGTAATAGATGACAAAAGTGATAGCTTTAGCCTCTGACCAGTGTATGCCACCTTCAGTATACTCTACAAACCCAGGCTTGCTGGGTAATATGACAGATAAGAAGGGATTTGGCTCTGAATTTCCCTTTTTTTACTACTGTGTTTCAGAGATTTTTTGGTACGTAGTGCATAATAATGTCTAAAAGGCTAAATAAATGTTTTCCAGAAAGAGTAATCACAGGTAACAGGTTCTACTCCCAACCTGGATTACACTTCCACACAATGGGCTACGTACAATCCAAACTGGAGTCTGAAATATGACAGCATATTCTTTCCGGCACTCCTCTATATGCACAGTTGTAAACGAGTTACTTAGACCAAATAAGTGACTCTCCCTACATCTAATTTAGTTTCCATAGCAGTGTCAGAGTCCTTTTTATAAATCTCCTCAAAGCCTGACAAGATTTCTTAATGTGTTTGCATTATTTGGCTTATTTCGTTTTTGTTGCCTCCTCTATTTCTCGTGGTCCTGGCCGAGGCAGCGTGCATGCTGGGTAATTGGCTTAGGCTGAGCAGTACCAGCTGTGCAACAAAGCTAGACCCCTGTCCACTGTACCTCATAATGTGTAAATGACAAGCTGGGAGTAAAACCACAGAATACGGGATATTGTATGATGGTTCCCCTAGCCTTAGGGTACGGCTTTGCCGAAAATTCAACTCTAAGTGTAGAAAAAGGACATAGCTTTGACAAAGTACTCCTAAACAATATTATAGTTTAGTTCTTGGCCAGGACTTGAGGGAAGCAGGTGTTAAGAAAGATAATGGTTTTCTGCAGAATATCAGCACATACTTTAATAGATTTCATATAATCTAATATCTTGTTATGTATTTGATGTGAGAATTGACTTTATCAAATAGAATTTACCTCCCGTTTCTCCCAATGGTCACATGAGAGTTGAAGTTTGTGACATGCATTCTATCAGACATGTTTAATCAAGCACTTTGGGTTATTTATGTAACGTCCATTGAACGAAAAACACAGAGCAGATGCAAAGTAAATATCTGTTGTAACACCCAATGACTTAAGACACACACAGAGCAACACGTAGAAACAATACAGCACAACTAACAATGAGCAGCACAGGGTATACTATATGTAGAGGTGGTGATGAGTACATTGTAATGAGCAGTCCAGGGTATATGTAGAGGTGGTGGTGAGAACATGGTGATTAGCAGTCCAGGGTATATGTAGAGGTGGTGATAACTTTGGTGTTAAATCAACACCCTAAGTGAAAAACACCCTAACTGATGAAAAAAACAGTTAGGGCAAAAACACCCTAACTGATGTTTTTGCTGTGTAGAGGTGGTGATGAGGACATGGTGATGAGCAGTCCAGGGTATACGTAGAGGTGGTGATGAGGACATGGTGATGAGCAGACCAGGGTATATGTAGAGGTGGTGATGAGGACATGGGGATGAGCAGCCCAGGGTTTATGTAGAGGTGGTGATGAGGACATGGTGATGAGCAGACCAGGGTATATGTAGAGGTGGTGATGAGGACATGGTGATGAGCAGACCAGGGTATATGTAGAGGTGGTGATGAGGACATGGGGATGAGCAGACCAGGGTATATGTAGAGGTGGTGATGAGGACATGGTGATGGAAAATGGCACCGCACAGCTGAAAGGGACCCACAGCGGACCCCTTAAACCTAGATTGACAACTAAAACCCCAGGATCACTGACAATTGGAGACCTTTGTTTATCCTGCAGTCAGTAACATCAAGAAGCCAGAAGTGTCAGACTACACTCAACCAAACCACACTGTTCACTGTGGAAGTTACTTTCTTTTCCTCCAAATTCCCTGTGTCCCTGCCTTGAGGGCAGCTCCTTGGACAGATATGGGATGGCAAGGTTGTTTGTCCTTTATACAGGTGCATATACAGGAATCACTGAAGAAATTCCAATTTGCGCTGCCTCATTCTGGAGCTCGGGGAAAACCGGAGAACCTGTAGTCAGGCTTGAACCACAGGCTTGAACCACTTGTCTAGGTGACAAGTGGTTCAAGCCTGTAGTCAGGCTTGAACCACTTGTCACCTAGACTGTCCAGCAATTCTTAGCCAACTACGCCACACAGACCCCAACCAATCCAGACATTCTGATTGGCTGTGTTCTTTACAGACTGATTTCCTGCTGTTAATTGTATTTATTCACACTTGTATTCATGTGTAAATTGAATGTTAAAAATAGGTCTGTAACGATATGCATTTCGCGATCCAATATGCACTCCAGAGTCTGTTCCTCTGGCAACAGTATACATATAATGCCCGCAACACGAACTTGGATATTTCATTTCAAACTAATAGCGCTAGTTTTAATTCATTGCAATAAACATTTTGAATTCATTGTAAAGCTAGTGAATTGTAACCAAATTCAATTGTTTTGTGGGTAAAGAAATAATAACAGTATGTTATAGCAAAAACATACTGCACACTTAACACGTTTTTAATAACTGATTATTAAAAATATTAACAAATAAGTTGTACACAAATTGATTTAATATAGTGTCTCATGTAAAAAAACCCGAGTACATTTGAAAATCATTCACTAGTCTGTGGTTACCTGTCACAACACGAGACGTAGCGGAGTCAAGTGCAGTAGACGGGTTTCTTTTATTGGTCACAGCACGGCAGCCAAGGAATACAGAACGTAGAAAATACAAACTAAGAGTAGTAGTTCTTAACGAACCCAAACAGAAAGCACCTGTCGCTAAACATAAAGAAGGCTAGAGGAATACAGAACGTAGAAAATACAAACTAAGAGTAGTAGCGTGCTGCAGGCGGGTGTGTGCTGCAGACCACAGGGCCTCTGCCTGCGTGAACCAGTCGTCCACCGCAGGGATGTCGTCTGTGCTGGGGTGCCAGGGGACCAGGGAGGGCTGGAAGCCTAAGACACACTGAAAGGGGGTTAAGTTAGTGGAGGAGTGGCGGAGGGAGTTCTGGGCGTACTCCGCCCAGGGTAGGATATCCGCACAGTCACCAGGCTGGTCCCTGGAGTATGAACGTAAAAACCTCCCTATCTCCTGATTGACCCTCTCCGTTTGCCCATTGGATTGTAAGTGATGCCCAGACGTGAGGCTCACCATGACACCCAACCTGTCCATGAATGACCTCCAGACCCTGGACGTGAATTGGGATCCTCTGTTCGAGACTATATCTTCGGGGAGTCCATAATTTCGGAACACAGTAGTGAACAGGGCCTCTGCTGTTTGGAATGCTGTGGGGAGGCTGGGAAAAGGAACCAATTTACATGACTTAGAGAACCTGTCCACTATCACCAGAATGGTGGTTTGGCCCTTAGACTCCGGCAGGTCCGTGATTTAATCAATGGAGAGGTGGGACCAAGGCCGCTGGAGTATTGGGAGAGGGTGCAGCTTACCAAACGGTAGATGGTTAGGGCTGGTACACTGTGCACACGTTGAACAGGACGCCACGTATCGCCGAACGTCCTGCGCCATGGACGGCCACCAGTATTTCTCCCGGATGGTCTGGAGGGTGCGTTGGGTACTCGGGTGGCCGGACGCCGGCAATGTGTGGACCCAAGTCAGAAGGCGATCCCTGAAAGCAGGAGGTACATAAACAAGACCAGGAGGACAGTTAGGAGGAGGGGGGTGGGCAACCTGCTGGCACTGGATCTCCCCGTCCAGTGCCCACTGTATGGGGGTGATTATGCGTGCGGGTGGCACAACTGTAGCCAGCTCAGGTACTCTGGGTTCCGATTCGTACATGCGCAAGAACGCGTTGGCTTTGGTGTTTTTGGACCCCGGGTCTGTTATGACGTAGTCAAAACGGGATAAGAAGAGGGCACATCTTGCCTGTCTGGGGTTGAGCCTTCTCGCTGTCCTGAGGTACTCCAGATTACGATGGTCCGTCAATATAAGGAACGGGTGCGCGGCTCCCTGGTGCTGTGACACAAATAGCGCCTAGACCCACTTCAGACGCATCCACCTCGACCACGAATGGGAGGGCAGGATCCGGGTGCCGGAGGACAGGGGCTGTTGTGAAGCGCATCTTCAGGGCCCGGACCAGGCCAGACGTTGGGGGCTGCCCTTGAGGAGAGAGGTGAGAGGTGCTCCCAAGGTACCGAAGGAGCAAATGAACCGCCTGTAATAATTAGCGAAACCGAGGAACCGCTGGAGGTCCCTCGTTGCGGCAGGAACAGGCCATGACCTCACAGCCTCGACCTTGTCCATCTCCATTTCGAGGCCTGAGGTGGTGATCTTGTACCCCAAAAAGGAAACAGATGTCTGGTGGAATGTACACTTCTCTGCCTTCGCGTACAGCCGGTGGGCCAGCAGTCGGCGCAGCACCTCCCGGACGTGCTGGACATGGTGTTCATAGGTGTCCGAGTAAACCAGGATATCGTCGATGTAAATGAGGACACAACGACCCAGTAAGTCCCTGAAGACATTGTTTACGAACGCCCGGAATACAGAAGGAGGGTTAGCCAAGCCGTAGGACATGACGAGATACTCGTAGTGACCGGAGTTAGTGCTGAAGGCTGTTCTCCACTCATCTCCCTCTCTAATGCGCACCAGATTGTAGGCACTGCGCAGGTCTAATTTAGTGAAGAGTATGGCTCTGTGCATAGCTGAGTGAATGAGAGGAAGAGGATACCTGTATTTCACTGTGATCCGGTTGAGCGCTCGGTAATCTACACAAGGGCGGAGGCCTCCATCCTTTTTCCCCACGAAAAAGATGCTTGATGAAATCGGTGAGGTGGAGGGGTCTATGCGCCCTTGCGCCAGGCTCTCTTGTATGTACCTCTCCATAGCCAGGGTCTCTGTAGGAGAAAGGGGATAATCACGGCTTCGGGGTAACGGGGCCCTGGAGAGGAGCTCAATAGCACAGTCATTCGACCTGTGGGAGGGGAGACAGGCAGCTTTGGTCACGTCCCTCAGATCATGATATGCCTTGGGCACTACTGTAGAAAACCCAACAGTGGAGTCGGGGCTCTCCACAGAGGTAGTCAGCAGGGGAATGGACAGGCATTTTCCTTTACACTGTTCCGACCATGACAAGATAACCTTGTGTCTCCATTCAATGACGTGGTTGTGGTCACTTAAACAGGGCATGCCCAGAACAATGGGATAAGCGGGAGAAGGGATCACCTACAATGCTATTGTTTCCACATGAACAGAACCAGTACTCAACCGTATGGGTTTGGTGCGATGGGTTATCATACAGCCTATAGACCTGTTATCGACTGCCATGACCGGAATAGCGTTGGGTTACACGATCACTGGGATGGACAGCTTCTCCACCAGGCCCTTGTCGATGAAACAACCTGTGGCACCTGAATCAACTAACGCAAGGACAGGACATGCAGTAGGGTAATCAAGCAATTCAACAATGACAGACATCACCTCTCGGTATAAGGGAAGTGCGGAGATGCTCAAGCTTACCCCGTGGTTGGTGGGAGGAGTCCGTCCTCGGGGTCGTGGTGACTCTGAGGTGGGGGCATTGGGCCACAAGGTGTCCTTCCAGGCCACAGTACAGACATAACCCACGCTGGAGACGCCTGCTTCTCTCGGCCGGGGTGAGACAGGTTGATCCCATTTCCATAGGCTCCTCTCTGACCACGGGCACCGGTTGTAAAGCTGTGCCTAATGTGGGCTTTCTCCTGGCTCTGAGCAACCAGTCGAGCCGGACTGCCATGGTAATGAGTTGGTCGAGCGTTGTTCCCTCATCCCGGCAGGCCATCTCAACCTTGACGTCCTCCCGCAGACCCTCATGAAACAGGGAAACGAGGGCGGCCTCGTTCCATCCACTGAAGGCGGCAAGCATCCGGAACTCCAATGCGTGATCCGCCGCTGTACATGTTCCTTTTCAGATGTGAGTGAGCTGGCCTCCTTGTTCCCGTCCTTCGGGGGGGGGGGTGAAAAAACGCCCTGAACAATTCGGTGAAACCACTTTAGTCCCGTGTTTCGGGTCCCTCTTTCGCCCAAAGGGCGGTGGCCCACTCCAGGGCCTTTCCTGTCAGCAACGAGATCACAGAGGCTATCTTGGACCTGTCCGACACCCTTGGGCCAGTGCAATGGGTGAAATAGAGGCTGCATTGGAGTAGGAACCCCTGACACTTATCGGAGTGACCATCGTACCGATCCGGGAGAGCCATGTGAACCCCACCATCGGTAGACTCTTCAGCCGAGACGTTATCCCTGGGAAACGAAGCGGGAGGGGCTGGGGTGGCCGGGGTATCCAAATGGCAAAGTCGTTGTAAGACCTTATCCATGGCTATTTCTAATGTGGCCAGCTGATTGTGGTGCCGGCGTAGCACCGTATCACGCTCACCGAGAGCCTGGGAAAACCCTCCGTCTGCTGCTGGCTCCATGTAGTAGGTTGGTTGTTTCTTTCACAACAAGAGACGTAGCGGAGTCAAGTGCAGTAGACTGGTTTCTTTTATTGGTCACAGCACGGCAGCCAAGGAATACAGAACGTAGAAAATACAAACTAAGAGTAGTAGTTCTTAACGAACCTAAACAGAAAGCACCTGTCGCTAAACATAAAGAAGGCTAGAGCGGTGTTCACACTCCGCATACAGAGTAGGGGCAACCTAGTATTCCAGGGAAAAAGAGCGGCGTCTGCTGTCAGGGAGAGGGGCAGGTGTGACATTACCCAAAATAGACTAATTGTAGCAACACATGAACATGGACCCACTACCTATCTATGAAATGAACAAACAATGATTATCATCATGAATGAAGAGCACTATTATTTTGAAATGAATTATCCGAGTTCGTGTTGCAGGCATTATATACTGTTGCCAGGCAAACGGGCTCTGGTGTGCATATTGGATCGCGATACGGATATCGTTACAGCCCTAGTTAAAATGTATATTATACCTGGTATCCTGCACATTCTTTCATAGCAAAGATCTCAATTACTTCATATATAATTTGCTGCTAATTTCATTTATAGTGCTTCTATTTACAGTGGGGAGAACAAGTATTTGATACACTGCCGATTTGGCATGTCTTCCTACTTACAAAGCATGTAGAGGTCTGTCATTTTTATCATAGGTACACATCAACTGTGAAAGACGGAATCCAAAACCAAAAAACCAGAATGTATGATTTTTAAATAATGAATTTGCATTTTATTGCTTGACATAAATAGTTGATACATCAGACAAGCAAAACTCAATATTTTGTACAGAAACCTTTGTTTACAATTACAGAAATCATACATTTCCTGTAGTTCTTGACTAGGTTTGCACACACTGCAGCAGGGATTTTGTCCCACTCCTCCATACAGACCTTCTCCAGATCCTTCCGGTTTCGGGGCTGTCACTGGGCAATACGGACTTTCAGCTCCCTCCAAAGATTTTCTATTGGGTTCAGGTCTGGAGACTGGCTAGGCCACTCCAGGACCTTGAGATGCTTCTTACGGAGCCACTCCTTAGTTGCCCTGGCTGTGAGTTTTCGGTTGTTGTCATGCTGGAAGACCCAGCCACGACCCATCTTCATCTTCAAGATCTTGCGATACATCCTCCCCTCAAAACGATGCAGCCGTTCTGTCCCCTTTGCAGAAAAACATCCCCAAATAATGATGTTTCCACCTCCATGCTTCATGGTTGGGATGGTGTTCTTGGGGTTGTACTCATCCTTCTTCTTCCTCCAAACACAGCGAGTGGGGTTCAGACCATAAAGCTCTGCTTTTGTCTCATCAGACCACATGGCCTTCTCCCATTCCTCCTCTGGATAATACAGATGGTCATTGGCAAACTTCAGACAGGCCTGGACATGCGCTGGCTTGAGCAGGGGGACCTTGCGTACACTGCATGATTTAAATCCATGACGGCGTAGTGTGTTACTAAAGGTTTTCATTGAGACTGTGGTCCCAGCTCTCTTCAGGCCATTGACCAGGTCCTACCGTGTAGTTCTGGGGCTGATCCCTCACCTTCCTCATGATCATTGATGCCCCACGAGGTGAGATCTTGCATGGAGCCCCAGACCGAGGGAGATTGACGTCAACTTGAACTTTGTACATTTTCTAATAAGTGCGCCAACAGTTGTTGCCTTCTCACCAAGCTGCTTGCCTATTTTCCTGTAGCCCATCCCAGCCTTGTGCAGGTCTACAATTTTATCCCTGATGTCCTGACACAGCTCTCTAGTCTTGGCCATTGTGGAGAGGTTGGAGACTGTTTGATTGAGTGTGTGGACAGGGGTCTTTTATACAGGTAACTTGTTCAAACAGGTGCAGTTAATACAGGTGTAACGATTCCCAGTTCCCCTTCCCTGGACACTGCCACTTCCCTATTCCATCCCGCTCAGAACTACACTTCCCATACATCAGTTCTACTTCCTGTGGACTACAGCTTCCCTAGTCATACCTCCTAAGAACTACAGTTCCCATACCCGGACTCAATTATCATTATTCACCACACCTGATCACTCCATTTTGTAT
>JACXGM010037633.1:0-11050 GCA_016801145.1 Umbra pygmaea
ATGATACATAGACATATCAGCACACTCTTAAAAACAAGGACTATGATACATAGACATATCAGCACACTCTTAAAAACAAGGACTATGATACATAGACATATCAGCACACTCTTAAAAACAAGGACTATGATACATAGACATATCAGCACACTCTTAAAAACAAGGACTATGATACATAGACATGTCAGCACACTCTTAAAAAAAAGGACTATGCAAATAATTATGTTAACATTTCTCTAATACATGAAAATGGCTGGGTTCACCCGTTTTGGTAGGTTCCTAATGAATTCCTAAATTGTCAGGTAAAGGGAGTTCATAAATAACAATAAGAATTTTTTACTCTGTTTTTTCAATAATTGTATCACTGTTTAGGTATGATTTCCTTTTTCTTCAGACTGAGATTATGGAGAAAAAAAATTGATAACCATTCTTGGGTTTAACACTCACAACCTCCTGCATTGCCAATCTATTGCATTGCTGACTAGCAACTATAACTGCTACCCCATGTTTGCCGTAAGGGTTTCCATGGAAAACAGGACGAATGTTTTCAGGGAGTTTCTTCCCGAGTCATATAATGATTTACAAAAACATGTGAGGATTGTTTTAAACTATAAACAATATGATTAAATGACATGAGACTATTCGTCCTGCAACAAAATGTTGTTTGTTACCCATTTTTGTCCTGCAAAGTGAAACTACTTTGATATACTAAATAATAAATCAACTTTTCAAAGGATTCAGGAATGCATTCTGGAGCATGGCGTACACACCCAATTGTTTACTGAATTACAAAAGGACGGAGAGTAGAGATGCAGTATAGGCTATCTGATGATATTTCTCAGCTTTCTTAAAACAGTATTAAAACAAGCAAGACTTTATTTAAATTACAAAATGAATTCACTGTATAATAATACAATTACATTTGTTTAATTGTAGTCTTTGTCGAAAAATCCATGTAATTTTACAGAACCATTGTTTAATTGTGAAAAAATAGACAATTTAGGCTACAGGTGGGTGTATATCAATCTCTTGATATTATTTGGCATTTTGATGTGGATATGCTAATTGATGATATTTTTCTGCCTTTATAAAACAGTATTAGGCTATACAAGGGATGATTATGTTCACGCATGATTCAAATTTATTTTAACAGAAAAAAAAATTTAAGACAAAAAAATAAAAGTGATGGATCATATCAAAGTTGAATATGAATTTCCATGCAATTCATATAATAATCACTTAAATAATAGTCTTTAGTTAAATTAAGAAGTTAATTATTTGATTACATTTGTTTAATTGCAGTCTCTGTCCAAAAACACACATCCCTACAAGGGATTTGAATTCACCAACTCCTAGCTTACAGGTATGAGACTAAACCCTAATGGTAATAACAACGTACTTCTTTCAGCAGAAAACATCAGTAATGTACTTCATTCAGGGAGTGTTGTGTTTTTTTAAGTGGTCTAGCGCCACTATGCATTGGTAATAGTCCATTTAATATTAACTAAATGTACCGATTGGTGACGCGACATGAGTGTTAGACCAGGAACATCAAATTAGACAAGGAACATCTGTAGATGTCTACGTTGCTTCTCATTCTCTCTAATCTTTTATTATCAATCACACTACATTTCTATGTATTTCTGCATGTAACGGTTCCCCCTCTGTGCTGAAATATGGCGTCAGTGGATTCCCCTCCCCACCAGATCTGTAAATTACATCACCAAAGTTTGTATTGGGAGGATAGTCATTTTCACAAGGGCAAGTTTGGCTGGAAAGGTGAAGGAGGATTTATTGCGAAATAGGAAGCCAATCCTGGACTTAATTTTTGATTGGAGCTGGTTGATGTGGGTCTGGAAAGAGAGTGAAGAGTCTAACCAGACACCCAAGTATTTGTAGTGGTCTACATATTCCAGCACGGACCCGTCAAGTGTGGTGCTATTTGGTGGGCAGGCAGGTGCAGTGTGTAATCGTTTGAAGAGCATACATTTAGTTTTACTAGGATTTAAAAGTAGTTGTAGGCAACAGAATGAGTGTTGTATGTTATTAAAGCATTCCTGAAGGTCGGGTCCAACGTCGGGCCAGCCATATGAAAATGGTGTCATCTGCATACGGGTGAATCATAGAGTCACCTGCAGCAAAAGCAACATAATTGATGTATACAGAAAATAGAGTTGCCCCGAGAATTGAAACCTGAGGCACCCCCATAGAGACAGCCAGAGGTCTGGAGAGTAGACCCTCTGACTTGACACACTGAAATCTGTCTGAGAAATAATTTGTGAACCAGGCTAGACAGTCAGTAGAAAAACACAGGTTCTTTAATCTATAAAGGAGGATGATATGATTGACAGTATCAAAAACCTTGGCCAGGTCAATGAAGACTGCTGCACAGTAGTGTCTTTGGTCGATAGTGGCTATGATGTCATTTAGGATCTTTAGTGTTGCTGAGGTGCACCCACGACGGGCTCGGAAACCGGATTGCATGTCAGTGCCGCTGTGATGCGATTCGAAATGGTGGATAATTTGTTTTTTAATAAGGCTTTTAAAAACTTTTGTGAGGAATGGCAGGATGGAGATTAGTCTGTAGCAGTTTGGGTCTAAACAGTCCCCAAACAGTGCAAAGTGCATTGGGCTACTGTGGAGGTGCATTGAGGAACAGAAGTTTATTATACTGGCAACTCTGATCACTGTAGATGGGAGCAGGAGGTGGATACGTAACACCGGTATACAAACCGTGACACTAACCCATTCCCTCTCAAATCTACCACTCTCCATCACTATGCCTCTCTATCAGATGTGCTGTCATCTCCCATGTTCCAGCAGGAGTATCCCAGTCCTTCCAGTGTGATGAGATGGAAGGTCGTTACGTTGTTGTGGTCATTCCTGGAAGGGCAGAATGGCTCACTCTTTGTGAAGTGGAAGTACGTGGTTTACCTGCAGGTAATCATCCGTAAATGTCTGTCATCAATTTTCCAGACACATGATGCACAACATTCCATTCCATTTTGTTTGCACTAAAATGCCAACACACACTTTCCCCCCCAGTATTTTCTCTGTAACCATGTCGTCATGTCCAATTCCCTTTGTCTTGTCAGAAATCCCCTCAGCAGGTGAAGGCTGGTCACAGGTCGAGTTCATGCTCCCTTCAAGTTAACTTCACCAATTCATATCACTTTGTTTCTGGGAGGTTACACATTTATCAACTACAGTTTAAATTGTGATTGAATTCATAGGTGCCTGACCTATATACAAAGAGTAGATTGGCAGACAGGGTACTACTGTCTGACTACTTACCCGTCTACCCAGGACAGCGCTGTACTAAATTCCGTTGCCCAAAGCAGTGACCCTGGGAAAAATGCTGCATTAACATAAAAAAGATTTGCCATAGTTTTTTTTGTCTTTGCCATTGTATGTGAATTGTCGTTGTTTACCGTTATTTTACCAGGCAAGCTGACTGAGAACATATTAAAATTTGCAGCAATAACCCGGGAAGTTTGGGGTAGGAGAGGTGATGACTGAGCTAATTGAAAGCTGGGGATGATTATATTGTCATGATGGCACAATGGCCAGATTGGACATATTGACAGGACACTGATTTTAACATCCCTACTCTCGTGATAAGTGCCATAGGATCATTTGACCAAAGTGTGTCAGGACACCCGTTTAACTTTGTATCCAAAAGACTGCACCCTACACAGGGCAGATGTCCCCTTCACTGCCCTGGGGCATTGGGAATGATCTTTAGACAAGGATCATTGTTCTCCCATCCAGGGAACGACCAGGCCCAACCCTGCTTAGCTTCAGAGCGCTATGCTACTGGCATAAATAATTATTTACAATATAAAAATGTGTTAGTAATAATCAGCTGGTTGCAGAACATTTCTTGAGAATAAAATACGCAAAATAACTGCTAAAAGTTTTCAAGAATATAAACTCTAGTAGGAGTGTGCAGGTCTTGTCATAGTCTTAACCATGATCATTTCTGTTTGTTATACTTAATGCTTTCAATCAAATACAGTGCCTTGCGAAAGTATTCGGCCCCCTTGAACATTTCGACCTTTTGCCACATTTCAGGCTTCAAACATAAATATATAAAACTGTAATTTTTTGTGAAGAAGCAACAACAAGTGGGACACAATCATGAAGTGGAATTAAATTTATTGGATATTTCAAACCGTTTTAACAAATAAAAAACTGACGAATTGGGCAAAAAAAGTTATTCAGCCCAAAACTCTCTCCAGATGTTCAGTGAGGATCTCTGAATGATCCAATGTTGACCTAAATGACTAGTGATGATAAATAGAATCCACCTGTGTATAATCAAGTCTCCGTATAAATGCACCTGCTCTGTGATAGTCTCAGAGGTTGGTTGAAAGCACAGAGAGCATCATGAAGAACAAGGAACACACCAGGCATGTCCGAGATACTGTTGTGGAGAAGTTTAAAGCCGGATTTGGATACAGAAAGATTTCTCAAGCTTTACATCCCAAGGAACACTGTGCAAGCGATAATATTGAAATGGAAGGAGTATCAGACCACTGCAAATCTACCAAGACCCGGCCGTCCCTCTAAACTTTCAGCTCATACAAGGAGAAGACTGATCAGAGTTGCAGCCAAGAGGCCCATGATCACTCTGGATGAACTGCAGAGATCTACAGCAGAGGTAGGCGAGTCTGTCCATACGACACCACCCAAGTAAATAAAAGTATATTAAAATGTACTTGAAATGTATTTTATTTATCCTAAATATACTTCCAATATATTATTTTGGTATGTATATTTTGAAAGTATACTTCAAATATACTTAAATATATTAAATACATACTTATGGTTAAACATAAGTATACTAGAAGTATAATACTGGAGTATAATTTAAGTAAAAAAATTTTTTACTTGGGCAATCAGTCGTATACTGCACAAATCTGGCCTTTATGGAGGAGTGGCAAGAAGAAAGCCATTTCTGAAAGATATCCATAAAAAGTGTCGTTTAAAGTGTGCCACAATCCACCTGGGAGACACACCAAACATGTGGAAGAAGGTGCTCTGGTCAGATGAAACCAAAATTGAACTTTTTGGCAACAATACAAAACGTTATGTTTGGCGTAAAAGCAACACAGCTCATCACCCTGAACACACCATCCCCACTGTCAAACATGGTGGTGGCAGCATCATGGTTTGGGCCTGCTTCTCTTCAGCAGGGACAGGGAAGATGGCTAAAATTGATGGGAAGATGGACGGAGCCCAATACAGGATCATTCTGGAAGAAAACCTGATGGAGTTTGCAAAAGACCTGAGACTGGGACGGAGATTTGTCTTCCAACAAGACAAAGATCCAAAACATAAAGCAAATCTATAATGGAATGGTTCACAAATAAACATATCCAGGTGTTAGAATGGCCAAGTCAAAGTCCAGACCTTAATGCAATCGAGAATCTGTGAAAAGAACTGAAAACTGCTGTTCACAAACACTCTTCATCCAACTTCACTGAGCTTGAGCTGTTTTGCAAGGAGGAATGGGCCAAAATGTCAGTCTCTCGATGTGCAAAACTGATAGAGACATACCCCAAGCAACTTACAGCTTTAATCGCAGCAAAAGGTAATGCTACAAAGTATTAACTTAAGAATACCTTAAGAACTTTAAATAATTTGGCACGCCAAATTTTTCAGTTCTTTATTTGTTAAAAAAGTTTGAAATATCCAATAAATTTCAACACCCCTAAATGCATTGAAGCAACTGCCTTGTGATTGGTTGAGTAGATCATTGCATTAAGGAGAAATTGAACGGGTGTTCCTAATCATCCTTTAGGTGAGTGTATGTCATTCACAATAGAATATAGATAGCATATCAAATGTTGAAAGTGAGACATTTTGAAATGTCATGCCAAATATTGGCTCATTTTGGAGTTCATGAGAGCTGCGCATTCCAAAAAAGTTGGGACAGGTAGCAATAAGTGGCCAGAAAAGTTAAAAGTACATATAAGGAACAGCTGGAGGACCAATTTGCAACTCATTAGGTCAATTGGCAACATGATTGTGTATAAAACTTGCCTCTCAGAATGGCAGTGTCCCTCAGAAGTCAAGATGGGCAGAGGATCACCAATTCCCCCAATGCTGCGGTGAAAAATAGTGGAGCAATATCAGAAAGGAGTTTCTCAGAGAAAGATTGCTAAGAGTTTGAAGTTATCATCATCTACAGTGCATAATATCATCCAAAGATTCAGAGAATCTCGAACAATCTGTGTGCGTAAGGGTCAAGGCCGGAAAACCATACTGGATGCCTGTGATCTTCAGGCCCTTATGCCTGCAGTATACTTAACGCACTCGATGCATACTTAACGCACCCATACTTATCGCAGGGATTTCTAGCGTGCGAGCCAAGGGCGGGCACCACTCTTTTTTTTTAGTGGTGCGCGACAAAGCAGAAATGGGAAGCATAGACGAGTTCAAGGGCACAGTAAATGATTCATAATAACACAGTTAAGATAATCTTAACCACTGTTGACATTACTGCCAATGCTGCTGCTGGTTCTGCCATCATTTACCTTTTTCTTCTTCTTCTAGTCTGTGAAAATATCAATGTGGGTAGCCTCTCCTCCGTTGCAACTCCTCTGTTCAGCAGAAGACTGCAACTTGTGTCGCAAGCACCACGCAGGAGTATAAATAGTTTTGGCGCTTCCATGACGTCACTTTGGCGCATGCCAGGTCAGAAATCTGTAGTATACTGACGGCATTGCATCACATACAGGAATGCTACTGTAATGGAAATCACAACATGGGCTCAGGAATACTTCCAGAAAACATTGTCGGTGAACACAAACCGTTGCCGGCTAAAACTTTACAGGTCAAAAAAGAAGCCATATCTAAACAGGATCCAGAAGCGCAGGCGATTTCTCTGGGCCAAGGCTAATTTAAAATGGACTGTGGCAAAGTGGAAAACTGTTCTGTGGTCAGACAAATCAAAATTTGAATGGTGATTTTGGAAACTGGGACGCCATGTCATCCGGACTAAAGAGGACAAGGACAACCCAAGTTGTTAACAGCGCTCAGTTCAGAAGCCTGCATCTCTCATGGTATGGGGTTGCATGAGTGTGTGTGGCATGGGCAGCTTACACATCTGGACAGGCACCATCAATGCTGAAAGATATATCCAAGTTCTAGAACAGCAAATGCTCCCATCCAGACGTTGTCTCTTTTAGGGAAGACATTGCATTTTCCAACATGACAATGCCAGACCACATACTTCATCAATTACAACATCATGGCTGAGTAGAAAAAGGATTCGGAAATGGCCAGCCTGCAGTCTAGATCTTTCACCCATAAAAAAAATTTGGCGCATCTTAAAGAGGAAGATGCGACAAAGAAGACCTACGGCAGTTGAGCAACTAGATGCCTGTATTAGACAAGAATGGGATGACATTCCTATTCTAAACTTGAGCGACTTGTCTCCTCAGTCCCGATACGTTTGCAGACTGTTATAAAAAGAAGAGCGGATGCCACACAGTGGTAAACATGGCCTCGTCCCAACTTTTTTGGGATGTGTTGATGCCATGATATTTGAAGTCCACTTATTTTTCCCTTGAAATGATACATTTTCTCACTTTCAACAATTTATATTTTCTCAATGTTGTATTCTGAATAAAATATTGAAATTTGAAACTTCCACATCATTGCATTCTGTTTTTATTCACAATTTGTACAGTGTCCCAACTTTTTTGCATGAAGTGTTGGTCGGGTTTCTTTGTAATGCTCTACTAGGTAGTAGACTTGGTCCCTCTTGGTTAGCAGAGCCCTAGTCATGCTAGTCCTACACTACCATCAATCAAACCGCTACATTCTGTATTAAAACATTCTTCTCTATTTCTCTGTAGTTAATCTGGCATTGAATGGAGTGGCTGCTCAGTCATCTCTGTATGGGAACCGTAAGGCCTCAGATGCCATTGATGGAGATAAAAGTGCAGACCATAAATCCTGCACCCACACTCAGAACGATACTGACCCCTGGTGGAGAGTGGACCTAAGGCATGTGTACAAGGTTAGAACTGTGTCCCTCACCAACAGAGGAGACTGCTGTCCTGAAAGGCTTGATGGTGCTGAGATCCGCATCGGTAACTCACTGGAGAACAATGGTATCAACAACCCCAGGTGATACATGGTCCTCTGTGTGTTTGTATGTCCTGTCTTGAAAGCATTTTGATTGGTTTTCATCCATGATGCTGTAGCTTGTCTGTGAATGTATAGTCAATGTATGTAAGGTCAGATGTTGTAGTGTATAGAATAGGCCATAGAAACATCACTGTGTTATAATATGTATGTGTGTTATAATAATATGTATTATAATATTATAATGTGCACAGATATATGTTTGTGGCAGTGTAAATCTCAAATCTCTCTCTCTCTCTTGCTCTATCAGATGTGCTGTCATCTCCCACATTCCAGCAGGAGAATCCCAGTCCTTCCAGTGTGATAAGATGGAAGGTCGTTATGTTGTTGTGGTCATTCCTGGAAGGAAAGAAGTGCTCACTCTGTGTGAAGTGGAAGTCTATGGCAGTCCAGCAGGTAGTTGTCAGTACAGTCATTTCACATTTCACACATGGGTTAATCCAGATGAGAAAAGCTGTCTTCAAGCATTGTAATATAATGGGAAATATGAGTAGCATGAAAAATGCAAACTACATAGAGGAATTAATGTGGCAAAACTATAGCACACGAAAAAGTGGTAAATTACAGTAGTTCCAAATATTGGATACCAGGAGGCTCAATATAATAGCAGACTAGAAAAATTAACCCAGCGAAGTTGCAGTCACCAATGCTTCCCTAGTAGATGAACTCAACCCCTTTTTTCACATTTTGAGTACAAGGACTCTGGGCCACCAAAGGGACAGTGAGGGATTTGTTTTGACACAACAGTCACAACAGTCACAACAGTCACAACAGGATACGGGCATAAGTCCACCAAATGTGCTTGATTGATTCATCGTTGACTGGTTAACCTCAATCGATGAGGAATATTAATTTCAGAAAATGTAATGGAATTAAAATATTGTGAGATACAATTCCATACATTCCATTTCCTGAATTTCAACCATTAATATGCTCCTCAATGAAGTTTCACACGCCTCCACTGGATTTATCCCTTTGTTGATCATCCTCCTGATTCGGTTGGAGTCAGGCCATTCATCCTGAGCCCCAACCAATTTACTACCTTAAAAGGGAAAGCTCTCAGTGGAAGAGCTAAACCATGTAACATCCATGTTAAGTGCTTTATCCCTCCGTATGGTTGATCTTCAGGTATACTTCTCTACCTCATTGGTTTCAGTTGGTGAAGCTTTCAGATTCACTCAGATTCTCTCACTAACAACAATTAACCAGGTGCATTTTGTTTTTACACATTCTATCCCTGTAGTAAATCTGGCGTTGAATGGAGTAGCTGCTCAGTCTTCTGTGTTTGGGAACCATAACGCCTCAGATGCCATTGATGGAAATAAAGACTCACACTACCATGCTGGATCCTGCACCCACACTCAGAAAGACACCAACCCCTGGTGGAGAGTGGACCTAAGGGATGTGTACAGGGTTAGAACTGTGTCCCTCACTAACAGAGGAGACTGCTGTCCTGAAAGGCTTGATGGGGCTGAGATCCGCATCGGTAACTCACTGGAGAACAACGGTATCAACAACCCCAGGTGACACATACTGTAGGCCTCTGTTTGTCCTGCCTTGAAAGAATTTGGATTGGTATTCTTCATTGATGCTCTAAGTTCTCTATCTCTATATGGTATTTTGGACAATCATATTTTGTAGTGTACATACTAGACCATCCACATTTCCTCCCACACCCCTCTTCTCTAATTTTCTTCCAGATGTGCTGTCATTTCCCATGTTCCAGCAGGAGAGACCCACTACTTCCAGTGTGATGAGATGGAAGGTCGTTACGTTGTTGTGGTCATTCCTGGAAGAGCAGAATGGCTTACTCTGTGTGAGGTGGATGTATATGGATCTCCTCCAGGTAATAGTTTTACTTACTACAGTGTGTTGTAATTGTTCAACTAAGTCCTAGTATAAAATGTTGTTTGGTGAACCTCTCCAGGCCTCAACTACAACCATGTTTAGTTGTTGTTGGTGGTTCTTCAGCATATAAAAGACATGTTCAAATACAAATTTGACATCAGCTCTGTACATTCAAATCCTATCGGGGACTGAATACTTCCGTAGTTGCTATTGCAAGGCAGCTCCTTGGCCTCTACAGCCTTCCCTGCATATCTTGGGAGAAGCCAGGACTGGTACGGTTTTCCAGATCCACCGTATCAGTCCTTGGGTTGGTATAGCACACCCTATAGTGAAAAAAGGTTAATTGGATAAACAGAAAATGGAAAATGTGCAACATGCATAAAAAACGAAATTAGACAGGTGCATAACTTTGGGCACCTCAACGAAAATATTACAGTTGAGCCTTTTTTAGCAGAAAAAACAGCCTGTAGACACTACATACAGCCTGCAATGAGTCTCTGGATTCTGGATGAAGGTATTTTGGACCATTCCTCCTTGCAAAACATCTCCAGTTCAGGTAGGTTTGATGGTTGCTGAGCATGGACAACCCGCTTCAAATCACCCCACAGATTTTCAATGATATTCAGGTCTGAGGACTGTGTTGGCCATTCCAGAACATTGTACTTGTTCCTCTGCATATAATGCCAGAGTAGATTTTGAGCAGCTTCATTTTGTAAGGTCATCCAAGGTCTGGAATCGGTCCTTCTCCACAATCTTCCTCAGGGTCCGGTCACCTCGTGTCGTTGTGCAGCGTTTTTTGCCACACCTTTTCCTTCCCACAGACTTCCCACTGTGGCTCCTTGGTATAGCACTCTGGGAACAGCCTATTTGTTCAGAAATTTCTTTCTGTGTCTTACCCTCTTGCTTGAGGGTGTCAATGATGGCCTTCTGGACAGCAGTCAGGTCGGCAGTCTTACCCATGATTGCGGTTTTGAGTAATGAAACAGGCTGGGAGTTTTTAAAAGCCTCAGGAATCTTTTGCAGGTGTTTAGAGTTAATTAGT
>JACXGM010037634.1:0-11049 GCA_016801145.1 Umbra pygmaea
AGATACCTTACTCATAAGAGACAGATGGCGATAGCTGTTAAATGCACACTTATTAAATCAAAGATCAGTTCATTCAAATGCGCTACATGAACTGTTGGCCGCAGCATAAAGTAGCAACCTAATCTGAACAGTGACTTTGGTTCCAATATTATAGGTTCTGCTTTTGTGGGCTCCGTGGGTCATCGGGGCGACTTGCACCGGGGGGGACTCGCACCAGGGGGGACTCGCCAGGGACGGCTTGGACCCCGCCAAAACTGCTTGCAGTTCTAGTTCATTTTGCAATCAAGTGCTTTTTCGTGACAAAATGACTGCTAGTTATTGTTATACACACTAACATACACAAGGGATTAACGTTGATAGCCAGCATGGCAACAGAACCAACGTCTGGGTAGTCTATAGCAACCAAAGCATGAAACGTATAAATCTGATTGAAATGCATGTTAATAACGGTAGATAAAGCGGTTTCCAAACATTTTATTCACATCAGACTGGATTAACCATATTTAAACAGCAACAGTTAAATACTAAGAAATTGACAATTTTAAAGTTATTTTGGATTCATATCGAGGACTTACTCTGGAATATTCTGGAAAACCCTAGAAGAGGAAAGTACAAAGACCAGATATGTGAGGCTAGCACCATCTGAACTGGACCAGAGAGAAAGTGAAAAGAAACAGAAAAATACAAAAAAGTCACTAGTTGGGCATTGAAAGTTTTTAATGACTGGGCATCGCACTCCGGTGTAACATTAAATTGGGAAAATCTGAGCAAGAAGAGAAGATTAATGAAACCCTCCGCTGGTTCTATGCAGAGGTGAGGACATCTACAAGTGACCAATTTGCCATCAGCAGCTATGTGGGGTTGAGAGCTTGGCTGAACCGCCATCTGAACTCACATGCACTGGGGAGGAAAACCACTATTAATATTATACCCAACACAAGCTTTAAGTCATCAAACAATGTGTTCACATCAGTGCTGAAAGCTTACAGGTGGAATCAGAAGGACAGGTCACAACACCATCCAGCCATTTCCCAGCAGACCTGCAGAAGCTGAAGGCATCAACAGTCCTCTCTCCAATGACAGCAACAGGTCTAGTGTGCAAAGTGTGGCTAGACATCCAACTCACTATGGCAAGGCAGGGTAGAGAATGCCTGAGGGACCTAAAACCCAATTAATTTGTCATCAGGGAAGATAAGATCAATTTGGAATATGTGTCCCTGTGCTTGAATGAGGCAACCAAACATCATAACTCCAACAGAGAGGCTGACAAAGAGCTGCAGAGGGGTTTCATGTATGCCACACCTGGAGAGCCTAATTGTTTTATGGCATCTTTCAAACACTATGAAGCCAGACTACCTCCTGGGGCTCCAGCATTCTACATGCACCCAAAGCACAAAGCTGGAATTAAGGCTGAAGACATCTGGTACACTTTGGGGCCAAAGGGGGGGTCAACTTCCTGTCCATGATCAGCAAGGAGGGCTGTCTCAAAACTATACAAATCATTCTTTGAGGTCAACAGCAGTGCATTTATTTTAAAAAAGCTGGCAAGGAGACACGAGTGGTGATGGCAGTGACTGGTCACAAAAATGAGGCCAGTGTTCGTCACTACTGGTCTCCATCTGTGAATGACCGCAGAACCTGGAGCCACATCTTTTATGGAGCCTCAGGGTGGTCTGACAGTCTGTTCCTCCAGCCCATTTAATTTAACGAACTGCACCTTCCCTGGAACAGTCAATTTCATAAATGAAACTTAATTCAAATAAATCAGTTCTAACCACAGGGTGAGTAGCTTGGTTAACACCAGACCCTTCTCAGTTCTGACTGAGAGTGGGTCTGGGCAAGGTTAATTTACAGCCCATTGCCAAAGGGGCGTCAACAACTGACGTCACTCAAATGCCTCTCGGCGCAATTGGATATCAGACTTTTGCCAAGTCGAGTCGGCAAGACCACAACAAAATATTTTTTTAGATTTGAAGGCTTCGAGTGTTGTTCTTTGCTCGGTTTTTAACAAAAAGGACACGTTCAAATCGCTTAAAACAGACACGATAGCTGATTCAAATGAGTGATATTGCGGATGTTCCATTGCAGCAGCTATCGTTGTAATTGTCTGCTTCAAACAATGACAGTTTAAAGCTGCGCTATCGTCATCGTATAAATCCCGCCTCAACAGTTGTGATTGGTGCCTCGATTTGGAAAAGTTGGAAATGGGCTTGAATGGGCTCTTGGCCTGACTGACTTACAGAGCAAATCTAAATTTGACGGAAGTCCGTCAGGGTTCTCCCAGGCTACAGGGTGAGCATTCGGTTTGGCAAATTGACGCAAATGAGGAAGTGCCTTAAACCTGCATTCTATCTGAATTCCAGCTGGGGGCGATACGTCTGGTTGCAAAAGAGCTCTGTTTCTGTAATAGTCTATGAGAATGAGAAATATAATATACTTGATTTATTACCTCAGTAAACATTTTCATAATTAGGGGTCCAAGCCCGAAGGGGCTGGGAACCGTCGTTCCAAAGCAACACGGTTCACAGCTCCAGCAGGGCTGTGGAACCCTATTGTTTTCCTAAGGTTTTTTATTCTTATTAGGGGTCCAAGCCCGGAGGGGCTGGGAACCATCATTGCAAACCAATGCGGTTCACAGCTCCAGCAGGGCTGTGGAACCCTATTGTTTTCCTAAGGTTTCGTATTAAACTTTTGGAAAACCGTGACTACAGCCTAAACCGTACATGATCGTGGGGGTGCCATTTTCAGGACTGGTCCAGATCACCGCTGGGACCTCAGACAGAAAAATTCAGCCACTTCCACCACTAGGTGGCGCTATAACAGAAAAAACGTATTTGCCCTTATAACTCCCAAACCGTACATCGCACATAGAAGATACACATATCCACCTGTTCCCTGAGTTCAGTTGAATATTCTCACATAGGCCACGCCCATTTCCGCCAGTACTTTTATGCGTGAAAAATTGTAATTTATCGTAAACCTACTTTTTCTAACTCCTCCTAAACCGTGTGTCCGATCTGCACAAAATTTGGTATGTATGATCACCAGACTGACGTGACGAAAAGTTATCAAAATAGTTTTAATCGGATGAAAATTGCGTAAATTGCGCAAAAATAAAATTGTGTAGCTAGCTACTTAAGTATAAACTTTGCCATATCTTGGCCAAAAAAAAGCTGTCATTGTATAACTTTTGATTCTTGTTTGACATGACCATCTGAGGCTCCCCAACAAATTTTATGAAAATTGGCTGCTAGGGGGCGCTATAACAATGAAAAGTTTATATCTCATCAACGGCTCATCCGATGTTTACCAAATTTTGAGGCTACCATCTAGGGCCACTCTTGAGGCCACCCCTACAGTGGGGTACGGATTTGTCAAAAGGGGCCTGGCCTATGGGACCCAGTTTTGGATCTACCCCTTGTACTAATGTGAGTAACTTCAAATTTACAGTGTACATGCGCAATGGTTACTTGACCTCACATACCAAAAATTACACATGTGGACCACTAGGTGGCACTATAATGGTGAGAAACGTGTTTTGTTCCCATAACTCCCACATTACACATTGCACAATAGAATTCCTTATATCCAAGTGTACCTTGAACTGAGCTTAATCTGATGATATAGGACATGCCCATTTTTGATAACAAGATTTTTCACAATATCGCGCAATGCGCAAACCAACGGTTTTGAACTCGTCCTAGACCGTGCAACCGATCTGCACGAAACTTGGTACGTAGCATCTCCAGACAAACCTGACCAAAAGTTATCAAAAGAATTCTGTTACGTTAAACTATGCGCAATTGACAAACAAAAATATTTTCGTAGCCAGCTATGAAATATGAATTTTAGTATATTGCTTCCAAATTAAATGCTATCTTCAAAAAACCTGAGCTTGTTGTTTAATGTCCCACTACGATGTTCGTTACCAAATTTGGTGACGATCGGCCGATAGGGGGCGCTTTAATCAACATTTATGTGTTTAGACACATTTTTTGATTCACTACTTCCAATAATGTGAGTAACTTTAAATTTACAGTGTAGATATACAATGGCTACCGGAACTCACATTAAAAATACACATGTGGGCCACTAGGTGGCGCTATAATGATGTCAAATATGTTTTTACCTATAACTTCCACATTCCACATTGCACAATATAAACTTTTATATCTATGTGTTCATTGAATTAAGTTGAATCTAATAATATAGGACACGACGATTTCTGATAACAATATTTTTCACAATATCGCGCCATGCGTAAACCAACTTTTTCACACTCCTCCTAGACCATGCTCCTAGATCTACACAAAACTTGGTATCTAGTATCTCCCGATGGACCTGACCAAAAGTTATCAAATGAATTTTGCTATGTTAAACTATGCGCAATTGACGAACAAACAAATTTTTGTAGCTAGCTATGAAATATTAACTTTATTATATCGCTGCCAAATTAAATGCTATCATCAAAAAAATTGAGATTGTTGTTCAATGTCCCACTGTGATGTTCTATACCAAATTTGGCGAAGATCGGCCACTAGGGGGCACTTTAACTACTTAGGGAGCACCATCTCGCCGGCGGGAGATTTTTGCCCCCCACCACCCCCAAAAACTGGTTCACAAGTCCAAACAATCACAGTTCACAAGTCCTATTTCTAGGTTATATATACATGTTATATATATCTACAGAAAGCTTAGACACTCAGGAATGTAGCAAATGTCACCATTCTACAGTAGCTATAACAAAATTTATAATTTCCCCTCATAATGTGAGCCTTGTACACATGTGCCTCAAATTAAATGGAATGTAAAACTAGAAACAAGGCTAACACTGTCATTTATTGGGTTATATATACATGTCTTATATGTCCTTAAAGCTTAGAATCTTGGGATTCTAGCAAATATCTTGGTTTTAGTATAGCTATAAAATTCACAACTTTACGACCACTGAATGTCAGCTACACGTCTTGAAAAAAAAGTATTTTTTTCACTTCCTAGTAAATACATTAAGGAATAAAAACAAAGCTCACAAATGCAATATTTAAGTTATAAATACATGTCTCTTATGTCCTTAAAGCATAGAATATTGGGGTTCTAGCAAACATCTTGGTTTTAAAATAGCTATGAAAAAGAGATAATTATTAATCATAATGTGACGTAAACAGCCAGTACCAACAGCTGCTAGCTTGTTTACTCAACTAGCCGTTTCTGTACCTAAAATTAAATTGAATGGCAAAAGGAAAACACGGCTAGCACCCTCATTTTTTAGGTTATATATACAAGTCTTATATCTCCTTAAAACTTAGAATGTTGGGGTTCTATTAGAAATCTCGGTTTTAGTGTAGCTGTAAAATTCACAACGTTATGGCTGCGAGTTTCAACTGCACATAGCGCAAACTGTCTTATATTCTTAAAGCTTAGAATCTTGGGATTCTAGCAATTATCTCGGTTTTAGTGTAGCTATAAAATTCACAACGTTAGACTACTTAATGTCAGGTACGCGTCTTGAAAACAATTACATTTTACTTAGGAAATACAGGTTAGCACACGTCACTTATGTTAAGCTTTTAGTACAAAATATTTTACTTACAGTCATAAAATCCTTCTTTTTGGTCATCAAAGGGTCCCAGTAATGACTTAAAGCATAGTTTTCCCAGGTAAAATCCATCTTGAATGTAAAAATAGCGTTTTCTGACCGGACTGTTAAATGTATTCATAAATAAATGAAAAGTAGTGTATTTGACCTGCACTTCTGAACAAAAGACGGATGTGAAAAGTGTCCAAAAGCTTAGCAATTTCGGCATATACGTCATCCGTATTAAAAAAGAGATCTTAAAAATGTGCAAGATTAACAATTTTAACTGAAGACTGACAGAGATAAATCAGGAAAGAAATGTGTTGTTCGTTTTAGGACCCGGATGTAAACGTCATCACGGTGCATTTTTTCTAAAAATATAGTTTCACAAACAAAGCTATAGCTCATTGGCTGTTCACTCAATCACTCTAAAATGTTAGATTTATGTGGCCAGCCACTTACCAACATGATTGGAATTGGATCCAGTTTTCTATCTTAATATATCGCTTTGTAGGGTTCTTTCAAAGAGGATGTAGAAAAATACAAACAGAAAATAATTATGCATTTTCTTTATTTCATCTTGTGCCATATTCACTGTGTATATTTTTTTTTAAATTAATTTTATATATCCAAAAATTTCAAAGTCTTTTCTTTCAAAAAATATCAACCATATGTTTGTCCTTGCCTCAGGTCCAGTGTAACAAGAGGGAGAATTTGACAATTAGGGGGCGATCCTTAACAGGTTAATCAACGTTAATTTGTTTTGGACAATAACTCAATACATTTAACTGGGTCAATTGTGATTACAATATCTTTTCCGTAGTAAATGCTATCAACATGAAACTTTTGGTGATGGTTTGGCATGCCGCTCTGAAGCTCTGTACCATTTTTTTTTCATTAAAAGGGGCTGTCGTCAATGTAGAGCAGTTTTGCCCATTTACTCAATCAATGTTAATGGGATATTTACAACGGTGATGTACCACAGAACTTGTAGCTCCCACCTCGATATTTTCTGACATTTGCCTCGCCAACGTTATACTTTGGGCTCCGCTTTCCATAATGACTATCCAAAAGTATGAGCTTTTTTAATGTGTCAGACATTATAGAACATATAAAAACATTGTATTATAATCGTATAGGCTACAATTTGTTTCAAACAAAGACAAGATAAATTCATAATGAATGTAATATACTTTTATTTAGCAGATTTAATTATGGTGTTCTATCTTAACCAATATTTCCTATATTTCTAAGCAGATGATCTATGCTATATTCTGATGAAATGCCACTCGTTGGGTTTATTAGAGTACGCTAAATCATGTGCCTGTGTATCTGGCAAACTTTATTTCCTGTTTAGAGTGTGCGGTTCCTGTTTGGACAAATGTAGGTAACTCATTATTTGGTTCTGTTTTTTGTTTAATGTGTAAGGCAAAGTGTACAGACAAGACGGGCAGATATACAGAAATGACTATAGTAAATTACTACAGAACCCATGATTTTGCGGATGAATGTTAACTTTAAGCCTTGTCCCTGCGCAATTAGGACAAATTAAATTAAAGATCAGTTCATTCAAATGCGCTACATGAACTGTTGGCCGCAGTATAAAGTAGCAACCTAATCTGAACAGTGAAAGGGATATGGGATAAAGTTACAGAAAATTTTTTGCTAAATGTTGTGTTTTGTTTAAGTGTGTAAGGCACAGTGTACAGACAAGAATGTTAGGCATACATAAATTATTACATGAAATTGCTAGAGAACCCATCATTTTGCGGATCAATGTTACATTATTCCCTATCCCTGTACAATTAGGACAAATTAAACCAAAGATTTGTTCATTCAAACACAGTACATGAATACTCACAGTACACTCTGATTACCTCGGCTATCTGAAAACCTTTTTTCCTGAACAACAGTTTATGGATCGACATACTATGTGATGGTATTTCATCATCTGCTTTCTTAGTTTGTAATCCCCTATGTTTTCTTGCTAATGACAACTTTTTTAATCTTCTCTTGACATTTTCGACCATTATCAAAGCACTTCTTTTAACATTTTAAAATGTCTTTGAAATATCAGAGCACGTGCAAATTACTACAGACCTTGTATCTTGGGTGTTATGATATTTTCCAGCTTTTACGTCACAGCCATCGCGCCTTTAGTTCCAATTTCATAGGTTCTGCTTTTGTGGGCTCCGCGGGTCATCAGGGCAACTTGCAACAGAGGGGACTCGCCAGGGACGGCTTGGACCCCATCAAAACTGCTTGCAGTTCTAGTTTTAATTATGGTCTCGTTGATTTTGAAATCGGCAATAAAGCAAAGGGGCGTTTAGGGCGTGGTTATGGGGTTCGGTTGTACGACAAAACACTCAAAGAAGTTGGCATTTCACTTTTTTCCGGTAAGTAGCATTACATTTTGTTTTACATTATGTTTTAATACAGTTTTTCGTTAGCATCCCAATAAATACCTGTTAGCTAGCTAGATTACTCCTCCTCGTCTAAAATCGTCACATCCGCAACCAAGATGTCTGCGCCCTTAATGGCAAATTTGATGACACAAATCAGAACTTAACAAACCAATGGGTGATGTGACACATGTCTCCATCCAGAAATTGTACAATCTATGGTTCTAACAGTTATTATTGTCTGCATGTACTTTTATATCACATCAGTTTATAGATATAAAAGCTTGAGCCAACTAATTTACAGATTTCACGCATAAATGGTATATCTTCTGGTTAACTAGGGTAAATCACATTGTTGCTATTTAACACATAAATTGCATGGCTAAACTGCAAAAACTAGCATAATGTCTATCTAACAATAACATTAAAATATTTACATAACGTTTGCAAAGAGAATTACTGGTTTTTACTCACGTTGTCTTATATTCATATAGTTCCCCTGTCTTGACAAGATTCGTGGTGGCATGTAAAATCCCTGACCGTAGGAAAAGCATACAGTTAGCTGTATTCTTTCGGTGGCTGCGTGATATCAGAAAAGGCAGTGAATTAGGGGGATTTTCTTTTCACAGGCCGCCACCTACTGCTTTGGAGGAACTATCTTTTGTATTGTACTAACAGTAGGAGGAGTGGTGGGGGGTACATTCATGTTAGATGATAACCACACGCCATGCAACATTTTGTTTAGCTAAAAATACTTATTTAAAAATTACTTTTCACAAATAAAATGTTGGCAACCTTTTTATAAGTGAATTAACACACTCCAGACTGTGCGTTGCCAGGGAATAACTGGACACCTCCGCAGTGAAAGCCACTCGTCCTTCGGCCTCGATGAAAATACTGTCGTATGTTAATGCCTACTTATGGGACGGATTTAGTGGCCGTTATGACAGGATCCAAGACGAGTTATCAGCAGGCTTTGAGGGGAAAGGACATACATTTTAGGAGTCCACTGGATGGTACACCACCTTGAATTGGCTTTTAAAAATGTAATGAAGACGAATAGTCTGTGTAGTAAGGTTGAGGACCTCTTGACTGGCCTGTTCACCTTCTATCACAGGAGCCCACTGAACTATAAAACCCCTGATGCCCAAGAGTAGGAGTAAAAGGTAGGTCTCTCACAGGGCCTTGGACCAATTCCTAAGGCGGTTTAAGGGGATTGTCCAGCACCTTGAGCATGTAAGTAATAGCTGATAGGTTTTGTTGTATATTACTTATCTTTGTCAACATTTTTATTTAACGTGTCAAATGCAGTTCTTCCATTTCCAGTCTAATTCATTTTGTTCTTGTGTTCTAAAGCAATCACCAGACAATGAAGGGGTAAATGCTGCTCAACAGAGCAAGGTACGAGGGTTCTACAAGTTTGTGACAGATGGAGATGCACTTAAGTTTAGCAGCTTCCTGCATGATATGTTGACTAATCATAGCAACCTGTCAGTGAAATTGCTGGAGTCAAGTTTAACAGTAGCTGATGTCCACAGTTGATCCTCAAATACAAATACAGGTACATATTTTGATTAATGTAGTTTAAAAAGTGTTAATGTTAATAGTTTAAAATGATTAATCTTTGCGTCAGTTTAAGGTTTTCCCATTCATAAGACATTGTCCAATTTTACCTTCTATTATGTAACCTACCTCTTGTCATGACTCTTCATGCACATGTATTAAATGCATTTATTCTGATGAAAAGGCAAAACGCTCTTTACCCACAGTATGTATCCACTGAACCACTCATTGTGATTGTATTGTAATGATTAAGATTTAGGACTGTAAATTTGTGATGTGCAAATCCTTTTGAAAAAAGTAAACTAAAACTTATTTTTTAACTACAGACCTGGACCGATGCTGAGGAAGATGTTGGATTCCAACACCTACCAGGGTGTTAACCTGAGACATACTGACACCTACCAGGGTGTTAACCTGAGACATACTGACACCTACCAGGGTGTTAACCTGAGACATACTGACACCTACCAGGGTGTTAACCTGAGACATACTGACACCTACCAGGGTGTTAACCTGAGACATACTGACACCTACCAGGGTGTTAACCTGAGACATACTGACACCTACCAGGGTGTTAACCGGAGACATACTTACACCTACCAGGGTGTTAACTTGAGACATATTGACACCAGCCACATGATGGCTAACAAAGACAAACTTCTGGACAAGCTGTCTGACAGAATGGACAACAGATTTGAGGATGTGAATCCTGAGTGATTGAAAGAAAGTGAGCTTCCAAGAATGGCCTGATCCAGAAAACAGTGCAGGTTAGCATCTCAAAGCAACTTGCATCAACTTTATACATAGTTGCCATAGAGCAGTTTGATTTTCTATTATTAATGAACAACTTTAACTTGTGTGTCAAAATATGTCAAAATATTAAACTCAAAACAACAGAGACTTCTACTACAAACTTTAAAACTTTACATTTAGTTGATATTGATCTGATTGCAGACCAGTGGACCATCATCAAGTCCTGCCTCTACAAGGAGCCACAGACACTGGAGAAGATCACCTGGACTGAAGTTAATCGGATGCTGAGGGAGACATGTCCTGACTTCCTGGACCTTGTGGATCTGGGCCCGTATTTATCAAGCTTCTTAGAATTACTCTTAAGAACACTGCTAAGACTTGACTTAAGAGTAAGAAAATTCTTGGCTCAAAGCTGCGCTTAAAAGTTAAATCTCAGTCCTACTTTAAGTGAAGTGTATGACTAAATCTTAAGTGTCAGTCTTAGAGCTGATTCACAACACTTTGCTGTGCCGCAAACGGGATTTTGGATGACGACATAGGCAAGATCCATTCACTGAATAGATGTACTTGTTTAAGAATATTCTCAGATAAATTCACATTCAATGGTGACATTCCTAAGATGAATTAACATTCAACAAACATTTGACAATAAAGAATTTTCAAGAGAATCCATTATGATATACACATTCAGGAATGTGATTGGCTAGGGACAAAAAAGCAGGAAAATATACTGAGCGCATTCACCCCCCCCCCCCC
>JACXGM010037635.1:0-10936 GCA_016801145.1 Umbra pygmaea
TGTTGGTATGCGCCCCGACTCACTGTTGAGGATGCATTTATATATTGTTGGTGTGTGTCCCAAGTCACTGTTGAGGTGCATTATTATATTGTTGGTATGCGCCCCGACTCACTGTTGAGGATGCATTATTATATTGTTGGTATGCACCCCCACTCACTGTTGAGGTGCATTATTATATTGTTGGTATGCGCCCCGACTCACTGTTGAGGATGCATTATTATATTGTTGGTATGCGTCCCCACTCACTGTTGAGGATGCATTATTATATTGTTGGTATGCGTCCCTACTTACTGTTAAGGTTGCATCCTTGCATTGTTGAAATGGATGTTTGAGACTATTCAGGTTTCTGTTGGTTGACCCTGTACACAAAACAGACTGCTCACACTCTAGTGTTGATTCAGGGAACACTGCAGGTACTTCAGAACCCAGCATGTGTACACAGTGTAAGGAACAACGTACCAAACTGTATATATATCAGAACCCCCTCATTCATACCAGGAAGACTATGAACAAAATGTTTGGCATTGAATCCTTTTTCAATCCACTCATGTCCACATAGTGGCTCATCTTTCCCAGTAAAAGGCCGACATATCTTCTTAAAAAAAAGAATTATCCAATTTGGTTGTTTTACTAGGATCATACATCTGTTTACATAATTTCTGCCGAATTACTTATCATTGGAAGTATATTACTAATTAGCCAGATAGTTTGTAGGTTCATCTGAAGACTGATGTCCTTATAACCATTCTTGACCTCACTCCAAACTAGTAGTACCATTGAACAGTCCCAAAAGAGATTATGTATTGATTCTCTGTTCTGCTAGAAGAGTCTGCAAAGGACCAACTGCTCAATACACCTAAAATTTTAAGCATTCTTTACTCTATATAATAGTTCATATTGAAAGGTATGAATTTATTCTGCATATAAATATAATTGTTTAGAATATTACTTCCTAAACCTGATACCTTGTTGTCGGGACATCAAAACTCAAGGGCGCTCCCATGCTTCCTTCAAGCACATGTCGCCGAACCGTCAGATTCTTATCACACAGAAGGTTCAACACGGAAGTGAGTACATATTTGGATGGATTACACACTTTCCATCTACACATCCACCATTGATCTCATAGGCACTTAATCTGCACACAAGGGGTTGCTGGAGAGCGGCGTAGCTCGGTCGGTTTGTCTGCCATTTCTACTCCCTCTTTAACCCAGGCAGTTGTAACGTCCAGCCCTGTGTGGGCTGTGTGATGGACTCCCCTTTTGGTTTTAGTTAGTGTCTCGTGTTTATGTCTGCCTTTGTCATGCTTTTGTTGTTCAGTGTTATATTGGTGGTTTAGTTAGTCTGGTTATTTTACATGTGTGTTGAGTTGCTTCCCCATGTGTGTTGTTTAGATTTATCTCTGGTGTGTGTCCTGTGCTTTAGTGTTCAGAGTTTCTCCCTCCTGTGTATGGTATTATGTTTTGTTTTCCCCTAGTGTCCCTTATGTGCCTTGCTTTGTCCTGGTGTATATTGTGATTTCTGTCCTGTGTGTTTGGTCTTGGTTAGTGTCCCTGCTCCTCCCTCCTTGTTGATTAGTGTTCCCAGGTGTGTTGTGTTAGCCAAGTTTTTGTATTTAGCCCTGGTGTTCCCTCCTTGTCCCTGTCGGTTAATGTTCTCTGTTGCATGTGCTTTTGGTTTCCACGTCATCAGGTATTCATTTTACGTGTATATGGTTTAGCCCCTCTTGGCAGTTTTGTTTTGGAGCTGAATTACTGGAATAAATACCTATTTGTGTTATTGCATGTCATTTGCGCCTGTCTCTCCATTCACCTGACTACTAAGCTGTTGTGACAGAAGTGCCTTACCAATTTCACCTGGCCCAAGTTGTGACCCTGGGCAAAGTTGGAAATGCTGTGACCAGGGTTGAACCCTGGACACCGTGATGTAGTTGTCTTGCAAAGCAGCGACTTAGCCCACTACACAATGCTGAGCCCTATAAAATTAATAAATTAGACTGTTCAATTACTTTAATAGTAGATATTAAACACTGCTCAAACAAACTAAGGGAACACACAATCATCACAGTATAACACCAAGTCAATTAAACTTCAGGGATAGCAATATGTCCAGTTAGGAAGCATAAGGAATCATAACCTCCAAAAAGGGAATAGTTTTGCAGGTGGTTGCCACAGACAAATTCTCTCTCCTTATTCTTCCGGACCGATTCTTCACTTCTGGTAGCATGAGGTGGTATCAGCAGCCCATTTAGGTTACACAGGTAGTCCAGCTCCTCCATGATGGCACAGCCATACATGCTGTCACAAGAAGGTTTGCTGTGTCTCCCAGTACAGTCTCAAGAGCATGGACAAGATACCAGGAGACGGGGCATTACACGAGAAGACATGGACAGAGAAGAGCATCAACCCAGCAGCAGGACCGGTTTCTGATTTGTGTGAGGAGGAACAGGAGAAGCCCTGCCAGAGTCCTACAAAATGACCTCCAACGGGCTACTGGTGTGCATGTTTCTAACCAAACTGTCACAAACAGACTCCATGAGGGCCTGACGTCCTCTAGTGGGACCTTTGCTCATAGCCCAGCACCATCCAGCTCGATTGGCTTTCATTACAGAACACCAGAATTGGCAGGACTGCCATTGGCACCCCGTTCTCTTTACAGGTGAGAGCAGTTTTCCAATTAAGCATATGTGACAGACAGACGTGAAAGAGTCTGGAGACATCGTGGTGAACGCTATGCTGCCTGTAACATCATCCAGCTTGACCGGTTTGGCGGTGGGTCAGCGATGGTCTGGGAAGGCATATCCTTGGAGGGTCATACAGACCTCCATGTGCTAGCCAATGGTACCCTGACTGCTGTTAAGTACGGGGATGAAATCCTCAACCCATCGTTAGACCTTACACTGGTGCAGTGGGCCCTAGTTCCTCCTGGTGCAGGACAATGCCTGGCCCCATGTGGCTGGAGTGGGTAGGCAGCTCCTGTATGATGAAGCAATTGATACCATTGACTGGCCATCACGTTCCCCAGACCTGAATTCAATTGAGAACCTTTGGGACGTGATGTATTGTTGCATTTGATGCGACCAAGTAGTGCCACAGACTGTCCAAGGGCTCACTGATGCCCTGATCTAGGTCTGGGAGGAGATCCCCCAGGACACCATCCGCCGACTCATCAGGCGCCTGCCAAAATGTTGTCTGGAGTTCATAGAGGCACGTGGGGGCCATACATACTACTGAGTCACATTATGAGTTGCCATCATGAAATTCTCCCAAGTTTCAACAGCCTGTGTTTTCAATTGTTTACTTTGATTTTTAGTGTGAGTTTGAATCCAGCCCTCAATCAGTTCGTGATTTTGGTTACCATTGACTGTTGTTACGTCATTTTGTTTACAACTATTTACACAATGTACAGTAAAGATTTTGATCTTTAAAATGTTTCGTTCATCCAGACCCGATATGTGATTTGAGTGTTCCTTTAATTTTTTTTAGCAGTGTGTGTTTGCAATGAACATTGTTATTAATTGTGCACAATTACATGAATGTCATTGACTTCTTCAAATGTGTGGCCAAACCCAACAAATTCCCAATCCAATAGGCTGCCAACGCTATGTTTCTCACAGAACTGTTTCTCACAGTTTTCCAATGGGAAGGTTTTGCTACCGTAGCAAAACAAAACTTTCCTACAGGCACCTTTACCACATAGTGATTAATGGCTGTTTGGCAACCCTCTGGTCACACAAACACTCAATATGACCAACTACAGCACAAAACACTGCCCACACACAGAAACAATTCACTAGAGCACAGAGTCTTTATCGCCATCACACTGGCACATACAGAGGGATAGACGTTTGATCACACACAGGCAAGTGTCTGTGAGGCTCACGGTGTGTGATGCTAACAGTGTGTGAGGCTAACGGTGTGTGATGCTAACGGTGTGTGAGGCTAACGGTGTGTGAGGCTAACGGTGTGTGAGGCTAACGGTGTGTGATGCTAACGGTGTGTGAGGCTAATGGTGTGTGATGCTAACGGTGTGTGAGGCTAACGGTGTGTGATGCTAACGGAATGTGAGGCTAACAGTGTGTGATGCTAACGGTGTGTGAGGCTAACGGTGTGTGATGCTAACGGTGTGTGATGCTAACGGTGTGTGAGGCTAACGGTGTGTGAGGCTAATGGTGTGTGATGCAAACGGTGTGTGAGGCTAGTTTATAGGATGATAATATGCCTGTTTCCTTGTGGTGTTGTCTTCCTGGCTTTTGTTTTATTGGTCACATATGAGCAGAGTGGAGTAAGCTCCACTCTACTTACATATGTGGGTATGAAAGCTTGACTGATTTCCATACTGTGTTCCCTGTAGGTGAATGGATCCTCTGAACACAATAATCTAGGATGTGAATACAGATTTGAGCGTGCTCCAACAGCCTGTTTTCATTCATTCTCTACTTCTATTTTTAGCTCTTTTATGAAAGCATTCTCATAATCATGTCAGAGATTTTCCCTCAGGTCTTTTTATCCCTGAGTTCCACATGGTTATTCATGTAGGAGAGTCTTTAGCAAACACGATTTATGTTATGTGATTTTGGTGCATTGACATCTTATGTCATGTGAATCCCTTATGGCTGGATAGTCCTGATAAAACATACTGTATGTACATTTGTAATTAATTAACTATGAGCATGTAAAGGCTAGATACAGTGTGTACACTGTGTGCAAGAATAAAGTACATGCTGTTTGTAACAAGATTTTGTGCATGTGTTTGTGTGTGTATTTGTGTTTTCAGACTTGTGTGTGTGTCTGCGTGTGCATGTTTGTGTGCATCTGCAGAGAGCGATAAGTGTGAGATCGATGTGGATTGGTCTTTGTGTAAAGCTGTGAATGATTGATTGGGAATCAGCCATTTCAAGCATTGTTCTTTGAAAGAAAAGCTGTACCTACAAGGCTTTACTCTAGTAGTATAAAAATGATGTTGAACAAACAGAATTGTACATGCAGCAATTTTAAAGATTTCACTGTGATGTAAAAATGATATTAAGCCACAAACAATTTTGTTCAATGTTTATAGTTTTGACAGGCAATACAGTAATATTGGGAAAGAAAATAGCATCTATTCCAATTATCTAAACAAGGCTCTAATATAATGTATATATATATATATCATAGTTATTCTGCTATGATATAGCAGATCTACAACAGTGTGGTGTCATACAAATAAAGATTACCAGCCTATTTCTTATAAAGGGCCAGATTTGGTCGAAGCATCATAAGCTCAGCTGCTGGGTGGCTGGCTAGCTTGTCCTATGCTAGCCCTGGTCAGCAGATATATCACCTGTCAGCTGCTCTCCCATTGGGAGATAATACATCCCATCACTCACCTGTGTCCATCAGTCCTGCTGATTGGCTGATTATGAGCTGTCCAGCTCAGAGGAGAAATGAGCTACGCATCACATCACACACACTATATTTCTCACACACAAATTCACACGCCTGGGCGTTCACACACACATACACACACTCAGGCAGTAATGTGCACAGACACACAGTGACCTCTAGAGAGACATGGTAGTGCAGGCATACATGCAAATACAAAATGTAGGTGTAAATGTTTGGTCATTCTCAGGAGGCTCTGAAGGTGAGGATTCATTTTTAATGTCAATGTTATTTCAGTTTTAGAGGAATTAAAATATTATTAGGAATGAAGACAATTACTTTATTGATGGCTTAACATGTGAAGTCTAGTCTTCATTTTGTTCTACTTGTCTTCTGTTTTGTGCAACGTCTCAGCTCCATCAGTCTTGTGATAGTTGGTGTGCATCACTAAGATTTACAGCATTGAGGTCAAGCACTGGGGCAAGTAAAAGAAAGACATGCTTTATACTTGATGGATTCCCCTGATTGGCTGTAATGGCTTCATTGAGCATTGTAGACTTCGAACAGATTGTTTGTTTCTGTGCTTTCAACCCCCACACACACAGAGGCCATACCTGCGTACAACCTGTTAATATTGAATTAAAATACTGTAGATGTATGTGTACATTCAAATTATATCATTACGCATATGAATTGATTTACTAAGCATTTTGACTAAGGTAATACTGTAGTCATTTGTAAATTGTGTCATTGTTGGTCCATTTGACATGACACTAAGACTGTGGACACATACCGGTAACTACTCTAGTCACTAATGACCAGACTTCAATTCCTTCCTCCAACTCTCGGGTTTCCCACCTATCTAGATCTCTTGTGTCATCCCATTACTGTCTCAATAAAGTATTCCATAAAACTCGACATGTATTCCAACACCTACTCTAACTGGAAAATTCTCAAAGTGATACATTTTTATTCATCAATACATATGTTTTTCAGTGAATATTTGTTTTTAGGGTGGTTGTTGCTAAGGATAGTGTCTGAAAAACGTTCACTATTTGAATAGTGTCATACATTTTTTAAGGTGAGTGGTTGATACTGCCACTCTATTACAGCCTAATGTGTGTGTTCTCTGTGGAAGTGAACAATGCAGGACCAAAGCTAACTCACTTGCAGCCCACATTCGTCATATATTGTAGTCATCTTAGTCTTTTTTTTAGCAGACTCTTATTAAGAGCGACTAGGACGTACAGGAACACCTCTCTGGAGCAACTGAGGGGGAAGAGTGCCTTGCCCAAGGACACAATGACATTTGGCACAGATGGGAATCGAAACGGCACCCCACAAGTACTAGTGTGACTCTGACCTATCCACTGAGCCATCTGCGCCTCACAAGGTACATTGTAGTAGCTACAACCATGGCTACTAGGGTTATTTTAAATTCTTGTTTGTTAGTAGTAATTGTTGCCTTTGTGTTTTGCCAATTGCACAATCAAGCTAACAGTAGCTAGATGTGATTTTACAATAGAGCCATTCAAGGCTCTAAGTATGGTGTGATGAAATAGCGTAGTTTTTCCTTTGAATAGGTTTTCCTTTGGATAGGTTTTCCTTTGGATAGGTTTTCCTTTGGATAGGTTTTGGGGTTTTATACACTTTAAGCAGCAGACATAACATCCATAAAATAACAATGCACAGTCTGTCAAAATAAGTATATCCTTGCCAGCAGTGCGTTGCTATGCTTCTTCTAAAGTGTTAGCAACAATTAACATACACTTTTACATTTGAAAAGAGGAGAAACATGACATTCAACCTTGACACAGTCAGCACAGATTGAGAAGCTAGGCATTTTTCACCGCCAGCTAAATGACCTGACAGTCAAACAGTTGCTTTGTTGATCAGAGCGTAAAGCTGCTTCCTCGTTTAGAGGAAACAGTGGCTTTCATCAGACCCTGAAGAATATCATGTAAAACAGTTTATTTATTATTGAGGAAGAGAGGATGTATGGGTGGCGGCAAGTGCATCAATGTTAGTCAAGATCAAAAAGAATTTTGTTGACATTCCTGTTATTGAGTATTCCAAGACATACTGTATTACAATAACACAATCTACCCACCAAGGATGTACAGAGAGAGGAACTAGACAATGTTTTTGTATTTTGGAACCTCAATTCTGCTCTGGAAATCAAATCCAAAGATTTGGCATGAAAACTGAGGATCTTATAATAATATCCAATATCCAAAACACTGGCTTTGTTGGCCACTAGAAATGCAGCATTTCCGGAAACACTTTCTGTGCACCTAAAAGAGACGTGTACCATTAAAATTATATTTATATTGTTAAAGATCACTATTAACACATTTCTTATCTTTCATTAAATAATGAATTATACTGTATGCATCGCGCCCAATATAATATATTTTCATCAGGCCCAAAATCCCTGCTTCTCCCTCCATCCTTTTCTTCTTCCCTCCCCATAAGGAAATCTAATATATGGCAATATATGTAACTTATATGTCTGATATGGGCATACAGTACAATATATTGTGGACACATTATATCATGTATGTACCGTACATACAGTATATGCCAAAATATTTAAAAAATTGTCATTTTTATATATGTGACATACATTTACATATATGACATCCATATCTGCATGTACCTATGGTTTACAGTGTGTGTTTAAGTGATGTATGCTTTCTGTCAATGTATATATGTCAGTTAACATTTAGCTTATACTCTACAAATTCAAACAAGAATGAATGCTTAAGTGTGGAATATTGATGTTATATACAGTATATGTGATGGTAATCTCATTTTTAAATCTATCTCCCATTTAAATATGTAATTAAAATATATATTCATATAGAGTATTTGGTAACACTTCATTTTGAGAGTCCATCTCTAGATGCTCTACATATATTATCTGCATACTGTCAACAACATTTTAACAAACTTTCTACTAACCCTAACCCTAATACTAACCTTAACCATTCCCCTTATGTTAAAACTAACCTTAACCATTACCCTAAAACATATTCTAAACTTACCCCTACAATTAAAATACACAATTAGTTGCTTATCAACAGATGGTTTGTTGATAGTTTGTTGATAGTCATATCATCAACAAACTATCTGTAGAGCACATACAGATGGAATGTCAGACTCTCCAAATAAAGTGTAACCGAGTATTTCAAAATATTTGTTATGTTTTTTCATACATGTATATGGGCATATATTAGATTTCCATATGTCCTGTTTTTCTTCCACACTCTTTTGTTCTACTTCTCTTTATATTGTCTGGGTCTTATGTAGTTTCTTTCTCGGTTACCTAGTTGATTTCACCTCTGGGTGCCCCCTGTTTTTCTTCTCTTTCCTCCTCTTCTCTTAACCCTGTTGCTCCTCCCCCGTCCCTCCCCTCCTTCCTTATATAAGCAGACCAAGGCGAAGGTGTTAAGGCCTGCTGTCAAGAGAGGGAATGGTGTGTAGGTGTGTGTGTGTGTTTGTGTGTAAGATAGAGATTGCCAAGGGACTGAGACATACCAGAGGTGATTAATTGTTGTCCTCTACTCCACTCATGCAGATCGGACATCCTGGGAGGTGAGACATGACAAGGACAGGAAGTAGAACAAATATAAGGAAGTGTAGAGGAAGTGGACTAATGGAATAAAAGGCTTAGGGGAATTTGAGGGTCTATACTGAAGTACTGACAAGGTTGAAACAATATTTTGTGTGGTGGAACCGCTTGGGTGGGGTGGGGTGGGTTCGGTGGGGATTTTTCATGAAAGACGATGAAGAAAAAGGTTAGAAAGGGGCGGTTCAAAGAGAGGTGAAGATTTCATTCAAGTTGTCTGCCTATGAAGTTAAGTTTATTTTCAGGACTACGGACATGAAGTGTTCAGGTTAATAGGTTACAGGAAAGAATGGGATGATGTTTGGAAGTGCAAAAAAACTGAAAGGTTATAGACAGGAAGATGGAAGGAATGAGGTCCTTAAGGTGATGGGGTGGGGAAATGGAGGTTACGGGCTAATAAGCATTCGCTCAACCTGTGGAGGGGACTGCTAATTGGTTGCCGGTTGCAACGCTGTTCACAGCAGTGCAGGGTGGGTAATGGTGTCTACATCTTCACACTGAGCAATGAGTTTAACACATTATGCAACATGGCCTTCATGCTTTTCTGCTCTTCGTGTTTGGCCCGAGAAAAGAGATAGTCAGATCAAAGCACATCATAGGACATGGTTCTAAAATGACATTTATAATTGGTTTGTTAGAGACAGAAAGTATTTGTCGGATCTGAGGGAATGTGTGTGCATGTGTGTGTACTCTCAGGGTTTTTTAAATCAGTGCGTCATGCTCTCCAGGTCGATTAGGATACCAGACTGCTGCTTCTGAACGACTACGCTTTCACAAAACGAGATGTCACACGCAAACACGCACACATTGGTCCTCAGCCAGCGGACAGCACACTCTCCAGATTCAATTTCACTGACACACACATATCTTTAGGCACACACGCGTCTACATTCTCCAGCTGGCATGTCCAAATCAGATTGATGGTCTCTGAAAATGAGATTTCAGAAAAAAAAGACAGTAAAAACCCAATATGAGGTGGTTACAATAAATTTGAATGCTGCCTCTCTCCTGTCTCTCTCCACCCAAATACATTACTGCAGTAAAGTACTTTGTATCGTGTGTGTGTACGTGTGTCTGTTTGTGTGTATGTTTTTCTATTCCTGTGTGTGAAAAAGACAGAGTCAAACAAAGAGAAGACAGAACCATATCAGTGCAATTCTTTGTCTAGACATATGTCAGAATTCATTCCCTTTGCTCTTGTGACACGTTGATATAAGAACTGGATACCAGACTTTCAGTTTCTTGGTGAGTGGAGGCGCTGTAATCAGCAGCTCAGATAGCATTGGATAACACAAAATGCTCAGCCACCATCACCCAGTGGTCACCTGTTAAAAGACCAGAAGCTGCGGATCCAAAGACTCTCCACTGATCCATTTTCACTCACAAAAAATAATCAAGTAATATCTGCTGGAGAGAGAGAAAAAACTTATAATTTAACATTACATCATCATCAACAACCAATGAATTGTCTGTTTGTTTGTCTAACCTTACACAGCTGGTAATCATCCCCTAATGAGTAAGTGTATTTAGTCCCTCTGGTGTGTTCACTCCCTGTCAGTCATTATCTCCTGTTATGTGTGTTATTTTTCCAGTCAATAAGAATATGTGTGTTAGCCAGGTCATTTTGGATCCAGGCACAGCTTAAGAGTGTATAATTATTCTGAAGCCTTTTGACTCAACAAAGTCAGTTTACTTGTGTTTAATATTTAATTAACGACCTTCATTTGACCTTTGCAACTGCGCCCAGCCTACTCCCTACTGAAAATACTACACACTAATAACACACATACTACTAATAACACACATACTACACACTAATAACACACATACTACACTAATAACACACATACTACACACTAATAACACATCAACTGCGCCCAGCCTACTCCCTACTGAAAATACTACACACTAATAACACACATACTACTAATAACACACATAC
>JACXGM010037636.1:0-11048 GCA_016801145.1 Umbra pygmaea
GTTATAATAGCAATCCGCCATGGAACAAGCGCGCCTGCTCTTAAAGGGAATGTGAGATGACGATCTGATTGGTTTATTGCACGTTACGCCCAAACCACACCTATGACTAATGAAGCTACTTTAGACCTACCCATTTTAGATATGCGTTGGGCGCAAGAATAATTTATCCCGCCGGTAAAATAGCAACAGCGCCCGGGACTCTCCCACAATGTAACTTGCGTTTCGCGTTTGATACTTCCGTTTCAGATCGTTAAAATAGGGCCCCTAGTGTGAAATGGGTTATGTTGGCTATTTTGTTGCCTCACATTGGCAGTTTATGCCCTGCTGAGCTCATAGATAAAGAGTATGCATTGTTCAGAGTCTAGACATTGGCCAGCAAGACAGCTGTGCCTCCCTGTGACGTCAAACTGTGCGTTTGTGCTTTTTGTGTTTGTGTGTTTGTTCGTGTGTGCGGCAGGGAGGGGGGTGGGGGGCTATTTTAGGTCCTACTTTCTCACAGCAGAGAGCTCAGTTTAGAGCTGTGACGGGATCTGTGAAATGTACAGTTGAACTGCAGTTGTTTCTGAAACACGGTACCCTGCTAAAATGAAGTGCTTTGTCACATCTAGTACAAACTGAGCTGCCACCAACGTGAAGAAGATGAAGACTTATTACTTGGCCTCCATAAGAATTGAATCACGCTCATGTTGCCGTCGGAATCATTTGTCTTTATCCACTCATACATCTTCGGCTTGCTTCTAAGATAGCATTTAGTTTGGTACTATGGGGGTTAATTTAAGCCTAAATGTCTACCTTTTGGACCTCAGAAGATTGGTTTTATCATTGATATTAAATGTTATCCGGAGCTTTCAGAGAAAATGCTGCACCTTGTGCACAAGGCAACCCTTTTCTGAGGCAGAAATCTATTATTATTAACAGGTTTTAGTGCTTTTGAAATACACCATTAGAGATCCCTTTCATTTTGTCTCCTATTTCTGTTCCTTGGATAATAATAAATGCTTACATTGACAGAGGTGCGACAGAAGGAAAGAGCAGTGTACTTTAATGGCAGTGGGCTGGATTCGAACCAATGCTACAGCAGTGACCACGATGGACCACAGAGGTTTATGTTTTGTATGGTTACATAGCAGCTTCACAATGCCTGTCAGCAGGCCAGGTTGCATTTGTAGAGGGTGAGGAGGAGTGTGACGTGACGGAATCACACCTGTGATCTAATCATGGACCCACCTTATGCATTTCAGTCGACTCAGCCTCCCACTGTCTTCCTCTATGCACGATTTGGAAGGCTGGATGCTAGCTGCAATCAGGCAGAAGGGACTGTGAAGTGTGTGTGGGCATATGTGTTTGTGAGTGTGTGTCTTGTGCTGTGTTACATTGAGCTGCTTCACATGTTTAAGCTGTGAATGCCCCATGATCGAGGCTCAAACCAGACTGAATACAACACAGGCTTCATCCTCATCCGGGCCACACAGGTTTTTATAGTGAAGCATACACATACAATTAATATGCTCTGTGGTTCATTTAACAAATCATAAATAAATAAACAAAAAAATGTAACGTAGTACTGTATATACAGTAGTCGTGGCAAATAATTAACAATTAAATTGTTCTCAATTCGACTGTCATACTTGTGAGACCACATGAAATCATTGCATTATGTGAATTGCTCCATGCCTATATCAGTATATATTATATTATTGTAAAATACGGAAGTGGATCTTTATAGACTACCTGGCTTCCACTAGTCCTGCAGCCCTTGTTAAGATAAACAACATCATAAACTTTACCCAGGCGTTTCCATGAAATCTCCATTTTAAAACAGATTCAAATGTTAACCTAATGCAAATTAAGGGAAGAGAAGAATAAAGACAGTGTAATACAACTTAAACAGTGTGGACATATCATAAAAACAAAAGCATACAAAATGATCGACCTCAGCATCAACACATGAATATTTCCAATCCCCACTAAAAAAGCCACTAAAATGCATTTTTGCTATTACAAAGCAGTTACCAATACAATTGGAACACTACAAATATAAATTTGGTCATATCATTACTTAAAAGTTTAATATATCACAGCTTTCCTTCAATTAGCATTTGCAGTTCGGACCATGTGGTTTATAGTGATAAATACATGCAGTGATCAATTAATATTTGTTGTGAACCCAATTCAGACTCAGAGGTTGCAAACACTTACGCTGCCATCTACAGGTGATATTTGAGAATAATCAAATATTGAACAGCTACACGTTTACAATCAGTTGTAAAAGTATTTTTATAAATAATTCAAGGCATATGGAGTATATAATTTGTTTTACACAAGGGCTATTTTCATAACATTCAGTATAACATAAAATAAATGTGTGATATGTATAATATACAAATATATATCTAATAATGTGTATATAATTCCTACATACTAGCTAACTAAATCAGCAATAATTGTTCACATTTTAGAGCAAAAAGTTGGCCTAGTTTTTATGGCAACTGACTAGTGTCCATAAGGTCTGTGGTTCAAAACCCCAGCTGTGGTTAAACGAGCTCAGCGACAAATGTTTGTTGTATTGAAATTGACAAATATGTGCTCCCTGTTTCGTTCCACAGTAACACAACTAGGGAGTAAGGTCATTCAAAGCCTAGCAATTACAACAGATACTGTGATCTTGTAATCCCATAAAGCATAAAGACAGTTACATTTTACATGGATAAAACTTGCATTTTCCAACCAGAAACAGCATACAGGGGAAAGTCCTACATTTTGTATCGTTTGTATAAAGTAGAATAAATGATGTGTCAAATGCAAATGAGACATTTTTGTTTCTGTGTCGTCGAAATATTGCTACATAAATATTACTCCATTAATATTTCTCCATATAATTACCCACTGAATATCTTTGATTGCAAATGTACTTTCCATATACAGTACATTACACTTCAACACATGCAATTGTTATATTATGAGTAATAATAAAAAATAATAATTACACCAGGATGTAATAAATACTAATTAAAACTCAATAACTTACCATGATTGACACATTAGTAGTGGTTGAGGTGGGCTTTCCCCCTCACTGTGTAAAGCGCTTTGAGTTCCTTGGAAGAAAAGCGCTATATAAGTTGAATGCATTATTATTATTATTATGATGATGAAGTGTTTTAAAGGTTTGTGTGATTTAAAAATATTACTTTGCAATTGCATTATGTATGAAAGATATGAACATAACTTACAGTACTGTTTTGCAAAAAATACTGTTGAGCTTATTAGGTTATAATTAGGTTATAAAAAGATTAACGGCTCGCCATTTTCAGTCGAAGAGTTTCAGCAATGGAAAGAATCATCCATCACAGTTACCTCCTCAACTGTAGTTAAAGTACCTAATACAGCCTGTTCCTATTTTCTTTAAAGAACGAGCACACTAGCATGTTTGAATATATTTAATTTACTGTATAATATGTACATGCTTTTTTGAGTCTTTCATCTGATTTCAATATAATCACTTAACTGCTCATGTTGGTTATCCACACACATCTGTTCACTTTAAAATAATTACAGCATCTAAAACTATACAATCCAGCCTCCATTTAATGATTGGAAAGAGATATCAGTTCTCAATGAACCAGAGCACAAAAAGTATAGAACACTCCCTGTTTCACACCAGTTTTGTCATTGTCATGCAGCTGACATGAAGTCCTGTGAAATACTCTAATGACATATAGTTTCTTTGCCTACTACTTTGGCCATCCGCAGTATTTCTTTTGTCCATACTGTGCTTTCAGCCCTGTGTATGGTTTTGAACAGCAGTTAAAGAAATTATTACTCACATTTTAGATACATCGCTTGTGTGAAATTCCACATTGGTGATGCACCACATTAGTGCTCAGTGACGCAAGGGAACAGCTCAAAGCTTGATAGTTCACAGATGGTTGACAGGTGTCCCAAAGATAATGCAGAATGATCTAAAAATATTTAAATATCAGGTTGTCAAGGTTCATTATGCTGTCTCCATCACAGTGGGAATGTCTTCTGAATACAGCTGGGTTCTGGCACACACTCACAAACACATACTCTATGTGTCACTGTTTTGTGAAAGTGTGATGAAGTGATATTATTAACATGTGTCTCGTTGTGGTGTGTTTTAGTTGGGGGACCCAGGGTGACTTCACCACCACACATCCCTTGCCTGCAGTCAAGGTAAAGCTGTTTACTGAAAGCACAGGCGTTCTGGCGCTGGAGGACAAAGAGTTGGGCAGGGTAAGGCAGGACACCTCTTTACAGTACATCTCTGGGAAACAGGTTACTGTTTTCTTTATTTCTATGGTATTCTTTGCAGATAATTCAATGTTTAGAATGCACTCACTAATTAGTTGTGGTTTGTTCACCTAGCTTTTTGGCACACCTTTATGTGTACTACCATATACATTTTTATAAGGCTTTGTGTATTTGTATGTATTTGTTTATGTATAATGTATGTAAATGTATGTGTTTTTTGTATAATGTACAGTATGTTATGTATCATCAATGTTGGGCAAAGACTCAGGAGTTCAACAATGTCCACATTTTCCTCATTGATTACCATATGATTTTGAGTCAAATGTCTTGTGACTAGAGTCTAGAAATAGTTTGACTACCTTTACGGTGGGGTGTGCTTTACACATACTGTATGGAAAAACAAGGGCAAAAGTGGAGATATGTGGTGTTCACCTGATAGCTACGGTACAAGTGTCCCAAAGCTGAGGAAGAAAAAATCATCAAGGTGTAGGGGCTAATAAGACCTTCCGTTCCTTACTTCAAGGGAGTGTGCAACGATGCAGCTGCTGCTAACAAGTGGCTAAGGAAGTAGACTCCCATAATGCACCGGGTTAATTTTGAGCATGTGCAATTTCGTACCAAAATCATTGACAGACGGGCCCAGTGATATGATTTGAAGTGCATTTGTTTGACACAAACGAAATGAAATATGTCAAAAATAAAATGTTGAATTGTTAATTATGGTAATTTTATTTTAAAAGATAGGAGGGATTTGAAGATAAAAAAAACACCCTTGTTCCATAAATTAACAGTGGACTATGAATTGTACCAGTCAAGTCAGGAATATGTCCCGAAGTAGTGGCGTTTACTAAACTCCTAGTCATCCTAGGGAAAGTCACCCTCTGAGTTTTGCCATCAACACGTGACCACGGATGGCACTCCGAGCGAGGGGGTAGGATGTAGGGGTCAGTTCGAGATTCACAGTCAATGTATGTGTGTTTTATATGTAGTGTATATAATGTATGAGTGTTTTATGTATATTGTATATAGATTATGTGTGTTTTATATATAGTGTATATAATGTATGTGTGTTTTAATTATAGTGTACAGTTGTATGCAAAAGTTTAGGCACCCCTGACAATTTCCATTATTTTCCTTTATAAATAATTGGGTGTTTGGATCAGCAATTTAATTTTGATATATCAAATAACAGAAGGACACAAAAAATATTTTGGTAGTATCGGCACTGGCCACACTGCCCCACAGCATGATGGAACCTCCACCAAATTTGACTGTGGGTAGCAAGTGTTTATCTTGGAACACTGTGTTCTTTCACAGCCATGCATAACGCCCCTTGTTATGACCAAATAACTCCATCTTTGTTTCATCAATCCACAGCACCTTCTACCAAACGAAGCTGGCTTGTCCAAATGTGCATTTGCATACCTCAAGCGACTCTGTTTGTGGCGTGTGTGCAGAATAGGCTTCTTCCACATCCCTCTTCCGTACAGCTTCTCCTAGTGCAAAAAGCGCAGAATTGTTGAACGATGCACAGTGACACCATCTGCAGCAAGATGATGTTGTAGGTCTTTGGAGGTGTTCTGTGGGCTGTTATTGACTGTTCTCACCATCCTTCACCTTTGCTGCTCTGATATTTTACTTGGCCTGTCACTTCTGGCCTTAACAAGAACAGTGCCTGTGGTCTTCCATTTCCTGCCTATGTTCCTCACAGTGGGGACTGACAGCAAAAATATCTGTGATAACTTTTTGTAGCCTTCCCAACCATAATGTTGAACAATCTTTGTTTTCAGGTCATTTGAGAGTTGTTTTGAGGCCCCTATGTTGCCACTCTTTGGAGGAGAGTCAAAGAGAACAACAACTTGCAACTGGCCACTTTAAATACCTTTTCTCATGATTGGATGCACCTGTCTATGAAGTTCAAGGTGTAATGAGCTCACCAAACCAATTGTGTGTCCAAATTAATCAGTGTTAGGTAGTTACATGTATTCAAATCAACAAAGTGACAAGGGTGCCCAAATTTATGCACCTGTCTAATTTTGTTTTGATGCATATTGCACATTTTCTGTTAATCCAATTTCACTACCAAAATATTACTGTGTCCTTCAGGTATTTATTAGATCAAAATGAAATTGCTGATCCAAACACCCACTTATTTATAAATGAAAATCATGGAAATTGTCAGGGGTGCCTAAACTTTTGCATATGTATATAATATATGTGTTTTATGTATAGTTTATATAATGTATGTGTGTTTTATATATAGTGTATATAATATATATGTGTGCTTTATGTATGTATGTATGTATGTATGTATGTATGTATGTATGTATGTATGTATGTATGTATGTATGTATGTATGTATGTATGTATGTATGTATGTATGTATGTATGTATGTATGTATGTATGTATGTGAATGGAATGGTGCGCAACGCACAAAACCCAGTGTTTTTTTTGTTTTGCACACTGGGTTTTGTGCGTTGCGCACCATTCCATTCACTCCGGTGCCGAGCGTAATACGAACCTGTCCTCCCCAATTAAGATCCACCGACCTCGGCTGATATGTATAGTATTTGTGGGTTTTATGTATTATGTATAACTTGTCTTTCTGCTCCAAGGTGGTGCTCCATCCGACCCCCAACAGTCCTAAACAGTCAGAACTACACAAAATGACCGTGTCCAAAGGCTGTCCTGATAGTGACCTGAGGATTAAACTTGCCATCCGCATGGACAAGCCACAAAACATGAAGCACTGTGGGTAAGTTACTCAGGTTGAAAACAGTTTTGAGGCGGTGGTTTGTTGCCATCTAGTGGTGCTGCTGTGTAGTGCATACAATCAGTGTCCTCTGAATTGCCCCTCTCTAACCTTTCTGCTTTTATCGTACTTCTCACTTAAACAATCATCGTTTGCACCAGGCTGTGCTGACATTGTGTCCATGTGATGGTAAACCCTTTGGGCTGCCCACATGCCAACGCTAGGATACAAATAAAGCCACAAAAGCAGTTCAGTCCAATGCCTTTCACTGATGAAAAACCTCAAGCCTCTGTAATATTGGTTAAAGTAAAAAGGTGTTTGTTCATTCCTTACATCACAGCTTTCAGCTTAGAAATAAAAATTCAGACTGATACCATTCAGTCCAAATTCAGTAGTGGAGAAATTAAGACTTTGTGCATTAGGATCCATGTTCTGGGCTTAGTAACAAACTAAGTGTGCATAGCCAACACTACTGCAAACACGGCATGTGTCCCTGTGTAAAGCCCATTCGTGTCATGAAGCTTTCAAGAAGGAAAAGTAATTAGCGACATCCTCATTTCAGATCAAATTGCAAATGATGATTGTGATGAGGCCAATGGCTGCTGACAGAATAAACTCTGACACGCACAGCCCCTTCTCCCTCTGCCTACGCCCCTGTGTGTGCGTGCGCGTGTGTGCGTGCATGTGTGTGTGTGTGTGTGTGTTTGTAAGCCTAGTCCTCCCAGTGTGTGGCCTTTGAGGATGTCTCCCTGTCTCTTTCTTGTGCATATGCTTCCTGTACAGGGCCACGGGTCCTGGTGTGCTGCTAGGTGGCCCCTCAGTAGCCCGCTTGGGTGCCGTATGTTCTCTGTACCAGGCTCTGTCTGGCTTCTAGCAACCCTCTTACCCCCTGCTCCTTGGGCACTGGTTTATTCAGAGCGACAAGCCCTTGAACCCCCAAAACTAACCGTGGGTGCAACAGGCAGAGGGTGGCAAGCCGGGGATCTCCTAGACGACGAGGGGGAGGAGCAGGCAGACCCGGCAGAGCTCAGCTCCTCCCCTTAGATGTTCTTTTGCAAAAGCCTCCTTCTCTCCTGTCTCCTTTGTCATCTGAACTCTTTACAACAAGATACGCAACACTTCAACTGGCCCAGACTGAACTGTGGCACGACGTCTGGATGTGTCAGACAAAACACAGTGTCCCCACCCCTGTAGTGCTTGAAATTCTGGAAATATTTTGTACAATATTGACATGTGTTTTTAGTTAATTCCTCAATTAATCTTACTCTAACAAACGGCGGCTCTCCTCTTAAACGTTAATAAGGTAAACAGTAGCAGTAACAGTTTTTTTCCTGAAGAGGTCAGCAGAGGCCTGGTTCTGTAACCGACATCAGCGTTACTGTTTGCCAGTTACCATAAGTGTAAAATACTGTATATTGGTGATTGTAACATCACGTTAAAATACATTGTTCTTTCAAGCATGCCACCAATTTTATGAAACCGTGATGCGACACAAGGTTAAATATTGCAAAACAGTATTTGTAAAAAGGCGTTTACTCAACCTTTTAATACATGATTGATTTTGTTTACTTAGGTACCTTTGGGCTATTGGTAAAAATGTGTGGAAGAGATGGAAGAAGAGATTCTTTGTCTTGGTGCAGGTAAGACAGATTACTGCTAAATCTCCATCGTGAGCAGAAGTGGGACTCTTTCTAAAAATATTCTATTTGCCAAGCTATAGCATATTGTCTCAGTTGACAGGGTGATAAAGATCTAAGCCCATTCTCAGGTGCTTTGTTGCAGTAGCAGCCATTTTCTGTTGCTCCTCCTTTGGAACAGTATGCTGTCTCCTCTGTGTTTTGTGGGGAGATGTCTGAAAGCGAGGAGTTGACAGGTGATTGACAAACCAGAGTGTACGCTGGCTGGCCAGCACCCGCAGCTAAAAGAACCCACGGCTAGCTCCTCCCACTCGCTCCCAGCTATACATACAGCAAGTGACAAATAGCACTCAATGGACTGCCACTGTGTGTGTTTGCACTTTTGTGTGGGCGGTTGTGTTTTGTTTGTGTGGTTGTCTTTTGTAGAGAAAACATGCTGTTCTGTTCTTCAACAGTGCGATAAAGTGTGTATATGTGTGTGAGTGTTGTATGCCGTGTATTATTTAGACGGACAGATAGCATGAATGTGCTTTACGTTTGTGTATCATTTGATTTGTCTATTTCTTTTCTTTTTCTTGCCTCTACTGTTTTGGTTGTGTTAAGTCACGTGTAAGTATTCAAGCCATTCAATACTCGGTTGGGGTTAGGGTGTTACTCAAATGTATTTGCTGTAATCTGCAAATACATTTTAGTGCTCTTTACCATCAATAGAGTATTCACCCTCTGTTTCTTGGTGGTGCTTTGTGGAGCTCTTTATTTTGCAGGGATGTACAGTAGCAGGATACAATGTTAGGTTTCATCTCTGTCGTCCACGCACTGTTACCTCATTCTACATACCATATATGCAAGTAACCTATGAGTACAAATGAATAATTCAAGTGAGAAACTAAATGCTAGTTTTTTTCTTAGTTTGTTGTGTTATCTGTGTTAATCACTGTGGATGTGATGTGAGCACTCTACGATGTTCAACCCACCTCATTGGAAATAACTTCACAAAAACCAAGTTCACATCTGCAGCATGACAAATGTGGCGTTCCCACACAGACACACAGGGACCAGCACACCCACACACAAACACACACTTCTCTCTCTCCCCCTCAGAATGCTGTATGATTGACATTTGCCATGATACTCATAAATAGCACAGCTTACACTAGGGGGTATTTATTTCAGTCATGGGAGATTAGTTTCCTGTTGAATAATTCATGAGTTGTTAATTACTTGGAGTGAGTAGATCATTTACAGTGTTGTGTGATGGACACTGGCATGTAACGTGACAGCAACACGCCAACAACATGTCAGCAGCAGAGAAACAGTGTAGTGCAGGTGTTCAACTGACCTCATGTAAACATGTTGGATAAGCCAGAGAAAAGCAAGGGTCAGTGTGCTACATCCTCTGGGATGTCAGTCCTTGTGGCTCAGTTCATATACTTTACCCAGGAAAGTGGCTGCATATCACCAGAGGAGAGGCCATGTTAAACCTGTGAAACTGTGTTTTGACTAAATGAAGAGTGGGAGGATGACACTTTGAGGCTTCCTGCCCTGGCCCTGTTCACATCCTCTAAAACACAGTCTGTGCTGCTAGCTGGATACTTTACTGCCCCGACATGCCCCTGCTCCATGGACAAACCAAATGTTTCTGATGCAAAGTGAAGTGTAATTATTCAGCCGTCTGGGGGCCTCCCTGTAACATGCCTGGCGGCCTCTCCACGCTGCACCGCTCTACGCTCCCTGTCTCCATCTTCCTCCACCGCTCCACGCTCCCTGTCTCCATCTTCCTCCACCGCTCCACGCTCCCTGTCCCCATCTTCCTCCACCACTCCATGCTCCCTGTCTCCATCTTCCTCCACCGCTCCACGCTCCCTGTCCCCATCTTCCTCCACCGCTCCATGCTCCCTGTCTCCATCTTCCTCCACCACTCCACGCTCCCTGTCCCCATCTTCCTCCACCACTCCACGCTCCCTGTCCCCATCTTCCTCCATCACTCCACGCTCCCTGTCTCCATCTTCCCCCACCACTCCACGCTCCCTGTCTCCATCTTCCTCCACATGCTCCACGCTCCCTGTCTCTCTCTATCTCTGTCTCTCTCTCTCTCTGACTGTCTCTCTGTCTCTCTGTCTGTTTGTCTGTCTCTCTCTCTCTGCCTGTCTGTCTGCCTGTCTGTCTATCTGTCTGCCTCTCTGTTGGTCTGTCTGTCTCTTTCTGTCTGTCTCTGTCTATCTGTCTCTCTCTCTGGCTGTCTGTCTGTCTGCACCTGTCTGTCTGTCTGTCTCTGTCTGTCTGTCTGTCTGTCTGTCTGTCTCTCTCTCTCTCTCTCTCTCTCTCTCTCTCTCTCTCTCTCTCTCTCTCTCTCTCTCTCTCTCTCTCTCTCTCTCTCTCTCTCTCT
>JACXGM010037637.1:0-11048 GCA_016801145.1 Umbra pygmaea
GATAAACATTATTAACATAATTATCGTTTACCCACTTAGTTTATTAAATATTAAGTGACATTCCTGGTCTGGTGACCAATTCTATTTTGAAGGCTCGTTTGATGTGGACTGTGGGTGCGTAGCAGCTCTTGTGTTTGTGTGTGACGTGAATGAGAGGTGCGCTCGAAGAGTGGGCCGCACTACCTCACATCTGCAGGCATGTGGCCCAGTCCGAATTGCAACAAGTATAGCGATTATAAAATAGTTTTTCACGAACCACCTTACCGGCCCAACCACTAGCGGCCCACCGGGAACTCTCCCGGTTCTCCCGATTACCCACCCCGGCACTGCCCTAAGGTCCTGTTTTCAGTCATTCAATCTGTTATAACCCTACTGTTAACACACTGTCTGTTGCCTCTGAAGCTCTATGTGAAGACTTCCTAAGATTTTTTGGTAACACTTTATTTTGAGAGTCCATCTCTAGATGCTCTACATATTATCTGCATACTGTCAACAACATTTTAACAAACTATCTACTAACCCTAACCCTAAACCTAACCTTAACCATTACCCTAAAACATATTCAAAACTTACCCCTACCCTTAAAATACACAATTAGTTGCTTATCAACAGATGGTTTGTTGATAGTTTGTTGATTGTTTGTTGATGATATGACTATCTGTAGAGCACATACAGATGGAATGTCAGACTCTCCAAATAAAGTGTAACCGATTTTTTTATTAACAAAATCACTAAATTATGACTTAGTGCATGTCCTAATTCATCTGTCCCTCTGATCTCATCACCTGTTGCTGGATCTTGGGAGGTATTTGATCCTTTCAACCTCGAGTCACTGAAGGAGATGATTGTCAAGCTCAAACTGTCATTCTGTCCTATTGATATTATCCACCCTAGATATTTAAAACTTATCATTGAATCAGTTGGGCCAGGTATGGTATCTTTTATCAACAAGAGTCTTAAAACTGGCTCTGTTCCTGCCAATCTTAAAGTGGGAACGGTCACACCTCTGCTTAAGAAGCCTTCACTAGATCCCTCCATTTAAAAAAATGTTTGACCTATTTCAGTTTTACCTTTCATTTCTAAATTATTAGAGAAAATTGTGTTGGATCAAAATATTTGTTAAATAATAGTATTTTCGAGGTTTTTCAATCTGGTTTTAGGTCTGCCCACAGCACTGAGTCTGCCCTCCTGAGAGTGCTAAATTATATTTATCTCGCTACTGATTCCAGAGACACTGTTGTTCTTGTTCTCCTAGAGCTCGATACCATTGACCATCCTACTCTCCTAGCTAGACTAGAGTCCTGGGTGGGTCTAAGGGCATCGGTTATGACATGGTTTCAGTCATACCTGTCTGATAGAAAGATTTCAGTAAAGATGGGAAACTTCTCCAGCTCCATGGCACCCCTCACCTGTGGGCTTCCGCAGGGCTCCATCTTGGCCCCTTCATTATTTTCTCTCTACATGCTACCTCTGGGCACCATCCTAAGAAAGCATGGTGTTTCTTTTCATTTCTACGCGGACAACACCCAAATTTACATCCCTATTAAGAGAAACAACCGTGCAGCGCTAAACTCTCTTCTGCTATGCTTAGAGGAGGTGAAAGCATGGTTAGCCCAAAATTTCCTTCTTCTAAATGAAGAAAATACTGAGATTATTGTTTTTGGCCCAAACGAAAACTCTCAGCTCCTTAACCTTGAGCTAGAGAGCTTATCAGCTTTTAAATCCACTGGAGTGCGGAACTTGTGTGTTCTTGTCGACCGGTCCCTAAAATTTGATAAACACATTTCATCTGTATTCAGCTCTAGTTTCTTCCAACTTCGAATACTATCTAAAATTAGAGGCTTTCTCACTCCAAAAACTCTAGAAATGGCTGTTCATGCATTTATCACATGTCGGCTAGATTACTGCAATGCTTTATATTGTGGTATATGCATTTGCGGTAGCAGGGCCTCGACTCTGGAACTCCATGCCCTTACAGATTAGAACGGCCCCTACCTTTTCTCTCTTCAAATCTTTATTAAAAACCCACCTGTTCAGATTAGCATACTAACCTCCATTTCTGGCTTTTCCCCACCTTTCTATTTTTAGCCGACGTTTTATACTGCTTTCATTCTTTTATTTGTGTTACTGTGTGTTGTGACACAGGTGTTTATTACTTTCTTTTTTAGATATAACACTTCTGTAAAGGACTTTGGTCAGCCTAGTGGCTGTTGTAAACGTTCTATAGAAATAAAATGAACTTGAACTTACACATGCAGATACAGTCAGTGGGTGAGTCAGACACAGACAGACCCAGAACAGTCAATTTTAATAGGAAATTAAACTTATGATTCCACAACATCACACAACATCCCATCTGACATTTCCAAGTACTTGCTAACGAAACACATAGTCAACAATTTATATTATTATGTGCATTTAGGACCATGAGTCACCTTCCTGATTATACTATGACTGGCTACTGGCCGTTAGAATCATTGAGAACTATAAGAGTGAACAAAACTTAAATTTCATTCAAACATTCTGTATGTTCACAGCTGTTTCGCCCTTTTTCACAGAATGATAAACACCACCTTCAACAAGCTTCAAGTCCTCTACCACACCTCAGCCAACATAGATGACCAGGCCACAGTGGAGGACACTGGTGACATTGAGAAATACATTATTAATATCATCTATACGATCACCATTCTCTTCGGCATTGCAGGGAACTCATTGGTCATCTGGGTGGCCAGTTTTAAGCTCAAGCCCACGGTCACCAATGTGTGGCTGGTAAACCTGGCCGTGGCTGACCTCATTTTCTGCGTGAGCCACACAATCAAATTGATCAAGAAGCTCTTCTTTGACTACTGGCCATTTGGCTTGTTCCTTTGCAAAAGCACTGACTTCTTTAATTATGCGAACATGTTTTGCAGCGTCTTCTTGCTCTCTGTCATCAGCATGGACCGGGCGTTGTGCATCTGGCATCCTCTCATTACCAAACGGCGACGGACGCTCTGCACTGCCCGCCTGGTCAGCGGCGCTGTGTGGCTGGGAGCGATCATTTTGAGCGCACCTTACTTTTTCTACCGAGACCTTGATGAGAATAAGCAAAATCAGACCTCCTGCATAATGAAAGTGAAAAAGAACAAATATAGTGTAAAGCTTGTGCTCAACTGGGTTCGCTTTCTATGCGGGTTCCTGCTCCCTTTTCTGGTCATCCTCAGTTGTTACATCCTGGCAGGGTTGGGCCTCCGACGGACCCGCCTGTCTAGAAAGTCTCGTCCTCTCCGCATACTGGTATTGCTGGTGTTAGCCTTTTTTCTATGCTGGGCGCCCTATCATTGCTTTCTACTGGCTAGGTGGGTAAACAAAGACAATAATGTGTTTAAAGATGGAGTGAGTGTGGCTAAATGCTTTGCCTACTTCAACAGTTGCATCAATCCAATTCTGTACTTCTGTATGGGGCTGAGAGGTTCGAAGTTCGGACGGAGCTTAATAGGTGTGTACCAGCGAGCACTGGCTGATGATGGAGATGGACGCACCGACACACAATACAATGAGCGTATAGAGTATGATACTTCTGGATCTGGATCACAACCTGGAGTGCTGGTCAGTCTGACTCCAGCAAAAGTGGCCAATGACTAAGGAAAATCCAATTTGATACAGTGAAAAGATGGATAGGACAGAATGGCTTGTGTAGACTGCCAAATTTTTTTCTGTGAGTTGTTCAAACCTTTCACATTCAATTGATTTTGCAAAGATAGTCAGAAGCTAAACCCAAGGGAATACAGAAATAAGATGGCTGGGAATTCATGTTACTGACTCAATAAATCATTCACACACTTTTTAAATGTTTTTTGTCATGTTCCATTGTGATGAAAATCATTAAAAGAAAGGAAATGTACCTATAATAGACAAAATATCACTATATGGGAGAAGTGATTTTCCGTTTTTTCCAAACGTGGAATAACAAGAATGTTTATTTATAAAAATGGAGTAATGGAAAACAACAAATGATTAAATTACCCAATCTGTAATGATCCAGCCCAGGGAGGGCTGGTGTTACCAGGAACTGAGAGTTATGGACTCCATATGTATTTTGGGTATTTCTTATGTATATGGTTTTATTATAGGTTATCTTTGTGTTATATTTCACTGCATGGCATGGTGGTTAGGTTTTCCTTTTGAAGATGTCTGTATGTACCTTTAAATTGTGACAGCCTCTCTCTGATTTGGGCATCTGCTCCAAATAGGGTTTAGGTTAGGTTGTGCTGCTGTCTTGTAGATCTGATTGTTAACAACATGCAGCCATGTTTCAATTGGTCAGTCAGTCAGTACTATATATTTTGTGCCCAAACCAGAGAGAGGCTGTCCGTTTTTGTTGATGTATGTCACTTCACGTTTAAGAAGTATTATTGGCTGTGTCCAGGATATTATGTATGGTATGTCTATGTCCAAGTATGTATGATGTGTGTTTAGGCTTTCTCTCTCATGTTTAGCGTTAGTCTCTGTGTCGCTATAGAACACAGAAGTTTAGTAGATTTGTAGTGCTCTCTCATTATCAGATTTAGTTATTGCGTATGCTCTGTACAGCCTGTATATCTCTAGTGCTCACTATCTTTATCGTGTTAATCTACATCTGTACAATCCTGGACCTTCTTCATTAAAAATACAACCATCATTTATCTGCTGTGATCTCCCTCTTTTCAACCATACCTCAAAACGTGACCCAACCTTCCTCACAAAATAAATGGTTTAAAATATAAATTGAAGAATGTATCGTTTCCATTTAAAATGTATATTTGTAAAATTACACACTGATCAGAAGCGACCACAGACCAGCTAACAAAAGCTTTACTGTATTTCTTGATTTTGTTAAATGGGACAGTTATTTCCTACATTATGCAGTTTTAGTGAATGGCTACGCATTGGTCATCTATTAAATAAATTATGCATTTTAGGCTGTGCATTTGTGTGGAACAGAACACTACAAAGTGTAGGGGTGCAGGGGTATTCACAGTGGTATTAAACTCTTGAATACCCTACAAGCAGTGGCACCCCTAGAAATCTTACATTGGGGGCCCAGATGGGGCAACTGCATATCTTTAATTTCAGGAATTCTATTACGCTGTTGTAGTATATATTGTACACTGTAAAAAATGTCTGTAGGTTTGTCAAACCATGACAGTAAATGACTGTAAACTCAAAAAAGGTTTAATACAGTTTCTGTAACAGTGAAAACACCGTACATTAATTTATCTTATCACCTGAAACGTTAGTTTTTGCATCTCTTTTCTGTTAAAGATATATTACTAAATATACTAAATATATATTATTAAATATACTCTTGCACTATGTTTATAACAGAAATATGCTGTAAAATATACCTAACAGCCAACATTCTATAAGAATTCCCAGAATGCTCTGCTGCACGTTTTGTTTTTACGAAAAAATTGTTTTAACATATTTTGTGCTTAAAGCATTCATGCATTGAACACTGTATGTTTCATTATTAAATAATAATAACAATCTTAAATTTTCAAACCTAGTAAAAAATCTAAGTTGTTATCTTTATTCCAACCATTACTGAGATGTTTGTTCCCATCAATGTAGTTTATTAAGTCATAGTCTCTTAGTGGATCATTGCAGTTCTTATGAATGCAGGTTGTGGGTGATAAAATATTACAACTTTTGTATATATGTTCAGTCAGATTCTGATTAGGACAACATATATGTGGATCACTAAACTGTAAATTGGATTAATGTAAAATTTAAGTTCTATTTTATATTACAGACTGTTAAGTTCACAATAAAACACTGTCTTATTTAATGGTAAAAATGTGTATTTTCACAGTAAAATACATGGTGAAAATGTGTATGTTTATGGTAAAATATGGTAAAATTACATACAGAATTTACCTGTAAAATCAACAGTACTTATTCCTTTTACTGTAATATTGGAAAATGTTCTACTGTATTTAGACTGTATTTTTTGCTGTAAATTTCACAGATATTTTTTACAGTGTAGGCTAGTTTGAATGTCAAAATGAGAATCAAGTAAATGTATAAGAATATACTTTGTTTTTTTAATTTTACAGTTAATGTTACTAATTATGTTATGTGCATAGACTTATAAAGGTACAGTTAACATTTTGAGTTCCAAACAATAAAAATACAGTTTGAATGTGTTTTGTATCTGTATATACTGTTGACAGGGTTGACAAACAGGTTCCACATAGGGCCTAGTGTCTGCAGGTTTTTGCTCTTACCTTGTACCTGACTGATTGAATAGGTCGCTAATTGGTTAGGAACTCCCCCCACCTTGGAGTCTATGGGCCCTATCTTGCACCCGGTGCAATGCAGCGCAAAGTCTGCATGCAATTGTCTTTGCTAGTTTAAGTCTGACGCAGTTGTCAATTTCCCGTCAGGCGCCCGCGTTGTTTAAATAGCAAATGCAACTGTGCCCATATTTGCTCCCATGGGAGTGCTGGTCTAACAAGGAGGTGTGTTCAGGATAATTCTGGGTTTATTGCTATTTTGTGGCATCGGAAAGTGATCGCGCCATTGACCAACAAAAACCTGATCTAGGGCCCTATTTTAACGATCTAAGCGCATGGCGTGAAGCGCATGGCGCAGGTGCGCTTTGCGCGTGTCCAAATCCACTTTTGCTAGTTTTACAGTGAATAAAAGGGTCCATGCGTCGGGCGTATCTTCATTATGAAGTGTTAATGAAGTGTCTTCATTAATTCATGGGTGTGTTTTGGGCGTAACATGCAATAAACCAATCAGAGATTCATCTCCCATTACCTTTAAGAGCCAGGTGCGTTTGTACCTTTCGCAAATTGTTATTATGATGGCGGATTTGCAGCGTAATATTTTTATTTGTATCTTTTGCATGTTCGTGTGCTGCTGCGCTTCCCTGTGTGTGTGCAACAAGCATAGTGTGCACGCCTTGCCTATGCCATTGGTGCATTTGATTAATTTGCTGTTAAAATAACTATGACATGCTGCGCCATTGACTTTTGGTTTTTGTTGGTCAATGGCGGAATCACATTCTGATCCCTCAAGATAGCAATGCACCAGGTGCAAGATAGGGCCCATAAAATTAATGGCGCAGCACGTCATAGTTATTTTAACAGCAAATTAGTCAAATGCACCTATGGCATAGGCAGAGTGCGTGCACACTATGCTTGTTGTGTCGGCTGCTGGTGGCAGTGCTCTGGTTGTCTCTGCTGCTGGTGGCAGAGCTCCGGTGGTCTCCTACCAGATCCCCAGGTAGAAACCAGGGGGGAGGAGTAAGATCCTCGGGTACAGGGGGCGGAGCCGCTGGGTGAGGCACAGCTGGCTGGTCCTCTGGCACGGGCTCTGTAGCAGTCAGGGCCTCTGATGTTGCCAAGGCGAGCATCCCCCCTGGAACTGTCAAGGACCGTGGTGCCACTGGCACTGACGTGGAGTAAAACGCTACAGCCATAGACATGGAGGGTGGAGCTGTTGGCATGGAAGAGAGAAGCTGATTGTGTAGGAGGAAAGAAGGGGAAGTAGGTCCACCATGGTGGACGCTGCAAGACCGTAGCTGGATGTGGACCAGGCTGACGAGGGTCCTGCATGTCAAGCAGCCCCAACTGTCTGGGCTGTGGGACTGGTGTGAGGGAACTCTAATTGACCAGAGCAGCCAGGTAGTGGAGTGGACAGGGGGCGCTTTGTAGATCACTGACCGTGTCCCTTTCCTCCTCTTCTGATCCATGCTGTTCGGTCATCTTCTTCCTTGCCGTCCACTATCTCAGGGTCCTGCTCCTTGTAGTCCTACATCCAAGCTGGCTGTGCTTTAAAATTGTTCGGGAAACCAAGGCGACCGTCCCTGGTTTCCCTTTCCGTTGTGTGTGGAGGGGGGATTGCGAGCCCATGCCTGAGCTGGAGAGTGTCTCCCTCCTATGCCAGTAACCCTTGTCTTCGGCCCAGCCAAGCCTTCCCATCACCCGATAGGGGAATCCAAAAGGGCTACTACCAGATGTTCTGTCCAACTCATCGAAATAAGCATCCTCCCCTACCAGGTCGTAATAATCTCCATGTCCTCCCTGTGCCGGTCTGCTGTGCGTCCTTCATTGTCTCTTCTTTTGGTGGTTCATTCTGTAAAAATACTGCATTGTAAGAAGGAGATGAGACAAATGCGAAGAGTATACTGAAAGCAAACCGTGTTTAATCAGAAAAACCCACATACTAATCAAAACGACCTTGGTGGGTCAAAACAACGTACTTCAATATAATATCAATCACACAGTAACATCAGTCACACTTGATCACATTCCAGAGGATTTCATTAGGTTAGCTTTAAGACAAAAATGGCAGTGCTCTCTTAAATCTTTCCAGAGCTGTACATCAGAGCAGAGTAATAAAGGGTTTAAGGCTTGGCAATAAATATGACAATAACATCTCTGGAATCAGGTAGGACATTTCACTGCACTAAAACAGATAACTTTGGGGGGTTATGGTTAGTTTTGTGAAAAAAATGTAATGGGGAAAATAGTGCACATATGGACTTTCCAGAATTTTTTTTCAAGGTTTATTCCACAATAAAAAACTTTTTTATTTTTCATCTCTATATGACATAATGCACGAAAATGAGTGTCTCAAAAGGAGAGTTTTAAATAATTCATCTTGTAGCTAATATTCTCCCATATTCATTCATTCTTTATGTTTACAGCTGTTTTGCACTTATTCACAGAATGACAAAGGACACCGTCCTCAACACTGTCCACTCAGACAACAAAGATGACGAAGACACAGTGGAGCAAATTGTTCCAGTCATCAACAACATCATCATTATCATCTATGTGCTGACCATTGTCCTGGGCACCGCAGGCAACACAGTAGTCATCTGGGTGGCCGGTTTTAAGCTCAAGCCCACGGTCACCAATGTGTGGCTAGTAAACCTGGCCGTGGCCGACCTCATCTTCTGTGTGAACCATTCGATCACATTGATTAAGAAGCTCTTTTTTGACTACTGGCCATTTAGCGAGTTCCTTTGCAAATTTGTTGGCTTCTTTAATTATGCGAACATGTTCTGCAGCGTTTTCTTGCTCTCTGTCATCAGCATGGACCGGGCGATGTGCATCTGGCATCCTGTCATTACCAAACGGCGACGGACACTCTTCAATGCCCGACTGGCCAGCGCAGCTGTGTGGCTGGGTGCGATCGTTTTAAGTGCACCTTACTTTGTGTACCGCAAGGAATATCAGGACAAAAAGAATCTGTCTCAATGCTCAATGGACGTCAAGGGGAACAAAGAAAGTGAAAAGCTAGCGCTCTACTGGATCCGCTTCCTTTGTGGTTTCCTACTCCCTTTCCTGGTTATTTTCATCTGCTATGTCTTGGCCGGTTTGGGCATCCGACGCACCCGTCTTTCTAGAAAGTCCCGTTCTCTCCGCATCTTGGCATTGCTGGTGTTTGCCTTTTTCCTATGCTGGGCGCCATACCATTGCTTTCTGCTGGCCAGAATGATGAACAAAAATAGTACAGTGGTACATTTCGGAGTGACCATCACCAAATGTTTTGCCTACTTCAACAGTTGTGTTAATCCGCTGCTGTACTTCTGTATGGGGTTACATGTGAAAGGGTCAAAGTTTGGACGGAGCTTAGTAGCGGTGTACCAGCGTGCATTGGCCGATGACGGGGATGGACAAACCTGCACAAAGAAAAACAAGGGCGCAGTGGTTTTTAAAACAGCTGGATCTGGGTCACAACATGAAATGCTTCAAAAGCCAATCAGTCCAAGTCCAGTGAACATAGCCAACAACTGAGGAAAAACCCATTTGGTAGAATAAGGATTTTCAGGCTTCACTAGTGTACAAGTTAAAAGTAACCCACACTGGATATGATGGAATGGCTTTTGTAGACACTGAAAAATATTAGTTTTTTTAAACCTCACATTTCATTGACTTTTGCAAAGAGAGCCCGAGAATAAACCACAAAGGATACACAGTTATAAGGTGACTGTAAATGAATTTGAATGACTCATTAAAACATTCTGATACATTTTAAGTGGTTTCTGTCAAGTTTTGTAGTGTTGAAAATCACAGAAAGAATGGAAGAAGGGAGAAGATTCTACATTGTTTTTTTAATTTTCCATCAGAATAACCATGTTTATTTCCAAAAATTGTCTTCCAAAAAGGGGTCTCTCAATCAAAACAATAACAAAAGATGTACTTGGATGACGTCGGAAATTAGCGTGGCATCATGGGATTTGTTGTCGTCCTCAATGTCAACCAGCCGATCTACCATCGCCGTCAGAAAATATGTTAGCTGACATTATAGCTTCATTCATGTTATGTTTTGTCGGTTCCCTGGAACTTAAAGCAAGTAGAGGAGTCAAAGGTTATATGACGCCATTGACGGACGACAAAAAAAAACGTCCTGTGTCTTTGAATTACATTACAAATATCTTTAGGTTTGAAAGTTGGTGGAAAAATGTATGCTAATGTAAGTACACAACTAAAAAATATAAATCATATTGGCATAGAGATTTTTGCTTTTTTTAATTCAAAGTTCATTTTTTTATTGTTTTAAATGAGAGACCCCTAGCATCGGAAAACTACATATTGTACCTTTAAGGACAAAAGGTTATTTTGTTAAGCCAAAATAAATTCAACATAGTTGGGCAGCAATCCTTGATGTTTCATTTCCCTTGGATTGAGGCCTGTTTGACATTTATTTGTACCAATGTAGCCTAATGGGTAAACTCTTATCAATTTAAAAAAAGGAACTGCCTTTATAGAAGAAATAAAAACTATTTCCACTCCACCCTCCCCTTGTCATTGAAAAAAGTTGCAATACTCCCAACCACTTTTCAAATGTATCGACCACAGTAATAATTATAAATATAGCTGCGAGCAGCGATTGCGGGCCCAAGCCGCTGGCACCGCAACCCCGGTGCCTTTAAGCCGCTGGCACCGCAACCCCGGTGCCTTTAAACCGGTGGCACCGCAACCCCGATGCCTTTAAGCCAGTGGCACCGCAACCCCGGTGCCTTTAAGCCGGTGGCACCGCAACCCCTGTGCCTTTAAGCCGGT